>BPLR01012751.1:0-59427 GCA_021605095.1 Caerostris extrusa | reverse complement strand
CTAAAATAAATGATGTTATTGTTTTGAGCGCTTAGGGGTTTTCCATACATTGATAATCATAGTTTTACATTTATATTTCTTTCACGAATTTTTTTTTTAATTTGCTTTAGTTTTTATTTTTAAATATGTAATTTTATTTAAAAATATTTGATAATGATGACCAAGCAATTTAAGAAAAATAAAATTGGTGAAGAAGATTTACAATCTAAAATTGTTCTAAAATTTCATTTGTGAGATTTAAGAGGCAATGTTACATTTCAAAATGAAACAGGGGACACCCTGGGAAGAAAAAATGCGTGGGCAAATTCTACAGTTTTTATTTTTATTTTTAGAAAGCTATTGCATTTTTGTTCTTACATTCAATTCTAAGGAAATTTTATTTTGGATAGCTACATTTGTATCGATATCAGATTTATTTTTAATTATACTTTATTTTAAATGGAATGTTATAAGACACTCCAATTTATTTTTATTTTCTACAAGAGCTGAGAATACAGTACAAGTATGCTAAACGAGGTGAGGTATAATTGCCTAACCGTTACTTAAAAAGAATAATTACGACTCTGTTTTCGAGAAGGTTGTGGATTTGTTAGAATAGATAACAAATGTTTTGATTAAAATGAGTTTGTTAATGTTTTTATATATATAAATATATGGGCATTGTTTTGGGCAGCGGGGTTTTTCTTGTTCTTAATCACTTTCTACTTTTAATTTCTGTCACGAGCTTTTATGTATAATTTTTATTTATAAAGCATCAGATTTGTTAAAAAAGGGTTATAAACAAAAAACGAAGTTGCAAATGAACTTTTTCCCAAGATTTGTCATTTGTTTAGTAGATAACACGTGTTTGCTTAAAGGTTGTTAATGTTTTATTCATAAAAGTATTGCTTAGTGCTGTTTTACCCAGGCAGCGGGTTCATTCTTAATCACTTTTAATTTTGTTTTAATTTTCTTTCAAACTTATATATAACTTTTATTAAAAATAATTGAGTTATTATTTAATAATTTAATAAAAGGGCTTACAAAAAATAGTTCAATCAGTTTACTTCGGAGATTTGTCATTTGTTCGAATACTTCAAGCCAAGCAAAGGATCTGTTTAAAAGAGTTCATTGTGTTTTTATGCATAAACTATATGGATATTGTTTGTATGGTTGTGGATATTGGATAATCACTTTTCAATTTTGTTTACATTTCTTTCATAGTTTTTAATTTGTAATTTTGTTTGACAAATAATTAGCATGGCAAACAGTGTTAAATATTTAGTAAAAAAGACATCAGTTTAGAAGAAAATTTAGTGTGGGGAAATTGTTCTAAAAGATCGTCTGTGGAAGAAATAAAGACTATAATATTTCGAGATTGAAAATGAGATTTTTCTTTAAAAGGGTTTGTTCCATGTTAAATATATATAAATATTGTGTTTAACGGATAGTGGAGTTTTCTTGTCATGATACTTTCAATTTTGTTTATATAAGGCTATTTCACGAGTGTTTTTATATATATAATTTTTATTTACAAACAATTGAGTGGTATTAAATAACTTAGTTAAAAAAGTGGTTCAAGAAAAATTACAACACAAAATTTTCCAAAAAAAAAATCGTCTGGGGAAAGTAAAGACAAATTTATTTCCAAAGCGAAATGGAAATTTTTGATGAAGAAAAGAAATCGTTTGAAATTCTATAGTCTGTTTATTTATTTTAAGATTGCTGTTTTTCGTTTGTTCTTACATTAAATTTAAATTTCATGGATAACTTGTGTACATCGGCTTATCATTTACAATTTTCTTAATTATTTTTTTATATTTTAAATGAAAATAAGGAATTTAATTAAAAACTTTAAATTGTGAATCAGGAAGCTTTCGATTTAATTTAAAATTAAAAAACTTGAATTTAAACTTCTAAAATTAAAGAAACTTTATTACATTTAAAATTTACTTTAAACTGAAATTTTCAATTACCTTCAAATTAAGACTAAGAAAGAACTTGAAATTTAATTTTTTATATTTTTAAAAATCTAAACGCCAGATTGTGTTAAACACCAGAGCTATCACTTTTCCCTTTAACCTTATCATTAACAAAAAACTACGAAAAAATCATAATTAACTGTTGCAAAACCAAAAACCGTTTTGACGTGTCTTTCAAACCACTGAAATATTTTTCATACTTTTCCAGCTACCGTCAAAATGAAACGTAATATGATCTCTCTGCTGAGCGTGTCTCAGAAGAAAATATTGATGATACGAAAGCTGTCCGAAGCCAGGTGTCCTTGAGTTGGGGCCCCTGGTGCTACACACGCCTGCACACACGGGACTTTGCTCAGCACGCAAACCTCCCTTCAATCTCTGTAGGAGAGCTTACCAGAACCGGCGAGGATGCTCGCACGCCGTCCGTATATCCGGATGGAAGTGTGCACGCCAGCACACGCGCGCAGCTACGTGTGTAAACATAACAAATATATATTCATATATCCATATATAGGAGAATATTGTATACTCTCACGCTCACACACACTGTGCTTGTATTGACGCAGAGCAAAATATAAAGTTATTCTGCACCAATCGCTTGTTGTTGCCTGTTTCTTTCTGTCTCTGTTGTTCAAGTGAATTCCTTGCCACAAAATTCATTGTTGTTGTGATGTAGAAATAATTGCAAATACAACATCATAGATACTGTACAACGAAACCACACAACAAAAACCCAAACACCCAAACAACCAAACACCAACAAAAAAAAAAAACCAACAAACCACACACCACCAAAACACAACACAAAAACACACAACACACCAAAAACAAAACAACCCCAAACAAAAAAAACAACAAAACCAAAACAACACCAAAAAAAACACCAAACACAACCAAAAACTTTTCAAAAACATTGATGTTGCACCCTGAAACCACACAAACTATAATTGTTGCTACCCCTAAAATCACCCAAACATAAATGTTATGTACCTTGAAATCATCCAGTCATAATAACCTCATATCGTTGTATCTACGTAAAAATCTCATGAACATCCCCATTGTTGTTCTACCATGACGTTGCGCAAACGTTGTTGGTGCGCGTGAAAACACACTAACGTGATTTGTTGCTGTACCAAGAAGTCATACAAAAATCAATTGTCTCTGTGGGTGTGCAAACACGCCAGTGTAAGTTATTTCTAGGAAACTCCAAACACATACATCGTTTATATAAATTATTAATTCGTACACACATCAATGCGCAATGAAATCAATGAATTGTTGCACACCCTGAATTGTTGTCTACCTGAAATCACCGGCATCATTGTTGCTGCACCCTAAAAATCCCTCAAGCGTCAATGTTGTGTACCTTGAAATCATCCAATCATAATAATCTAATAATATCATTGTTGTTCTATGTAAAAACCTCATGAACATCACCATTGTTGTTCTACCATGAAATTGCAAACATTGTTGCCCAGCATTGAAAACACACTAACATAATTGTTGCTGTATCATAAAAGTCATACAAAAAGCATTGTTTCTGAGGGCATGAAATCAAATCAAATCATTATTGTTGTATCTTGAAATCGCATAAACAACATCATGGTACAATGAAATCAAGGAATATGTTTCGTACATAAATTAATTATTTCTATTTCATAAAATCAAACTAATATCATAGTTTTTACACTTTGGAATTGCTCATACTTTTTTGTTGGAGTTAGAATATTTTTTCAATAGTATTAAATATTTAATAGTAATATTTTTTTTAATATTATTAAATATTTATTTGATCAAGTTATTAAATATTTAATTGTGATAATTTTTCAATATTATTAAATAATGGATTTGTAATATTTTTCAATAAATATTTAATTGTAATAATAACCAAATAAAAAAATCACAGGATTGCATAAATACGTTTTTGTAAAAGTAATCGAGATTAGGTTTTTGTTTCTTGAAAACACGAATCTAATATCATTTGTTAGTTTTTCATTTTATCTAAGACAAGTTATTCTCAAACTATGAAAGATAACAAACTAAAGTAAAAATGTATAAAAAGCATATAATATGAAAACCAAACAAGAAGAGCTTTTTTCGAAACAGTATATTGTACAGTACAAATTCTGCCCAAGAGCGACAAGTTTGCACCAATAAACAGATGTCCCATGGTAGAGAAATGATGTCCAATAACTGTCTCTCCCTGTTCAACATCAGATTATCCAAGAAGTCTGGCCTCAGTAAAAAACTTCGCACTTGTTGTCCAGTTGCCATCAACTGGTATTGGTCTCTTTTCGCCTACAGGAAGATATATTGCTTATCCATTGGTTTATCCAATGTTGTAGTTTCACTTGGCAGATCAACACCAGCTTTTGTTACTGTTACTTATCATATAGTATTAATAAAATAGAAAGCGTCTCCCTATTCTTAAGGAACAGCAGTTGGGACCAAGCGCGCCTGCATCCTTTTCTTACTATCGCCGCTTGGCTCCTTGTCAACATGTTCGAAAAATTCTTCTTCTCAAATCCTACATTTATTTAACTATGTTCTTACTAATGATAAATAGATACAGGAAATGTTATTTTGTTTACAACTCGTGTCGTTTCGTATGAAACATAATAAAATACTGATGTCGAGAGTGACTGGCGATGGGTATCACATTTTTTCGGGTTCGAGCCAGGCAGATGCCATACATGTTTGTAGTGGTTCGGGATCTACTTTCAAGCAGTAGGGTAGACTAATTTGATAGGGGCTATTGGTATTTCGATCATATCTCTCTGGCATGAGCCTGGGCTTATTTCTTGGACTGCATTCTGGGAGGCCTTCTGATGTGCCATGAATGTTAGTAGTGGTTCGGAATCACTCTAAGCCGTAGGTCTGGGTCTCATTTGACTGTAAAGGCGTCGCACGGAGCCCAGTCAGGCTTCTCACCATACCATTTTCCAAACTGTAAGGGCTACTCAGCACTAGGGACAGTGATGTGATGTGGTGTAGTAGTAGCCTAATTTGACTATAAGAAACATTCACGCCGACAACCTACCCCAGTAAAAAAAAACATTTCCTGTCTCGAAATCAGCCAGTAGGCAGACGGCCTTGGCTCATCATAGCGCTCTTACGCCAATAAAGAAGATGAAGATAATAAAACCCTGCAAAATTCATATAAATGAACATTTCATTTTATTAATTTGAAGGGAAAAAATATTGCACAAGGAAATGTATTAACAAATTTAAGTTTACATTTATTTACAACTAAAATAAGGATTAATTTTTTGAAAATCATATGATAGTAGGCATGTTTCTTCCTTTCCACTAACAGCGCATAGAGTAGTAAGGATTGCAACCAGCAATTTCAAACTATCATCGCATATGTTAAACTACAAAATAAATGTCACGTGAGGTGTATGATCACGCGAGAATTATCTTTTCCCCAAATCGGCAACACGAATACGAGCTCTATTATATTACTACTTTATGGTACTGGTGGATTGACATTTTAGTCGATTCAAAACTCTATAGATGTTTGTAGTGAAGTTTCGGAATCTATTTTTTAAGTGTAGGTCCCTGTCTGCTTAGCCTAGCATATGCACAAGATGGCCGTGAGCGACAAACCAACTCGGACTACCAGTGACGTAACTCTATCATCTAAAGCCAATGGTAGAATTTTTTTGAATGCGGCCACCTCAGCATTGTTTATTCTTTTTAATAAAGCACTACCTAGAGTTGACTTTTGGGTTCTCAATGTCCATTTTCGATCACAAAACCGTTTTTACTTGATCATTTCGTGCTTTAAAATGCACTTTGGTCTGATTACCCGCAAAGTCTTTCTGTGGTTTCTTCTATCCATATTGTACATACGAACTCACTTGACTTGCAGATGTCTTAAACAGCACTTTTCCTACTTTTTTATTAACACGTTAGAACGTCGCCATTGATATAAACAGGCAAATCGCCTTTCTACTGAATTCGGTCTACTTTGTACTGATAGCGAAAAATCCCTTTCCTGCATGTTCATGAATATTCACTAAAAAATTACATCATTGCTTAAGTTTAGCGCGTTCCTTTAGGAGAGCCTGTTTTTGAAAAATTCAGTAATTTCTTATGTTCTACGGTAGCGCCATCTGTCAGAGATAATTATAAATATTCTAAAAAATCTATTTATTGTTTTTTTATTCATAATAATTTAAATGCAGGGGCCTGAATGGCCAGTGGCTACCACACATTTCGGGTTCGAGTCCCCAGCGGTGCCATGGATGTTTGTAGTGGTTCCAGGTGTCCCCTTTAAACCAAAGGTCAGGTCTAGCATGATCGTAGAGGTTTGTGGGGCTATTGTTACTCCGCGTCCGTAGCTTATCTTCTAACTACACGCACCTCCTGGGTAGTGCTAAGTGAGCGGTAACGTCGGTGCGCTTGCCTTAAGGCATCCAAGACGACGTGACGAAGTGTTTGCCACCTGGGTTAGAACAAAAAAATTTTTAATGAAGTGCTTTTTGTAGAGCAGGAACAATTATTTATTTGTTTAAAAATTGTATATTTTATGAAATGTTTAAATAATTATGATGCGATGCTAATATAATTACGTTACGACATAGCATTCCTGCTGCCATATTCAGGTCGAATCTAATAAGGGGTATATATTTTCGTCCACCTTTTTTTCTTTAAAAGGAAAAAAATGTAGGGATTACTCACTTTCGTTAAAAGAAAAAAAAAATTGCAAACAGCTGTCTTGAGATGCTATGGCCTTTTTGGTACCCACAGGTTTTCGGGTTCGAATCCCGGCTTTGGCATAGATGTTTGTGAGTGGTTCGAAATTCCCATGAAACTGTAGGTCGATTTAGACCAAACTGTGCACAAAATGACGGTAAGAGCGACAAACCAAACCAAACTACTCTTGGAAGATATCTTGGAGGATATCTTGGAGGGGATCCTATTATAAGACAACAACGATACGATTCCTGAGAAACGTTTTGTAAGCTATGGGGCCACTTTTCATTCTGGGGTTATTATTTCTTTTTCACTTTTTATTTCAAGTACTACTTGTACTCCATATGTTCTAATCATCGTTTTTACTGTTAAAATGTTTATGATCAGCAGTTTATCCATTTTCTTTCTTTTTTTCAAATTAACTCATCTTATTTTATTTACTTTTGGTTACTGGAAAGTACACGAGCAACGATTCCTTTCTTTTAAAATTGAATTGATGATCCGCCACAGACGATGAAATGAATTTAGGGCCGTTTTTTTTTTTTATATAATGCAGCTGGCAATACGGGAGACAGTATCTTAATGTCACAGGCAAGAGCTGCACCTCTGTTACTCATTTAGTATTACCCAGTGGGCACGTGTAGCTTGAAGATGCTACGGACGCAACACTACCCCCACAACGCTCTACGATCCTATTAGACCGGGACCTACGGTTTAAAGGGGATTCCGAACCACTATAAGCATCCATGGCACCGCCGGGACTTGAACCCGAAACATGTGGTACCGAGCCCCAGAGTCCTAACTACTCTGCCATCAGGCTTCAGAATTTCGAGTTTTAGATTAGTTTTTTTGTTCTAATGCAGCTGGCAATATAGAAACAGGTATTCTTTTATGCCATAAGCAATGACAAGAGTAGTTAGTGCTCTGGCGCTTTGTACAACATGTTTCGGGTGGCACTGTTGATATTCATTTAGAACTACCCAGGAGGGCATGTAGTTTGAAGATATGCTACGGACGCCTACGGTCCGGGTCCTACGGTTTTATAGGGGATTTCGAACCACTACAATCATCCATGGCAGCGCCGAGACTCGCACCCGAAACCTGTGATACCTATCGCCAGCCACTCGAACATTAGGCCCCAGAATTTCGAGTTTTAGAATAGTTGCTTTGTAAATGTTTAATTTTCACCTTTGTTCATTTCTTTTTCTTTGCATTGGATAAATTGAGATAAAGCAGCATCCGCGAAAATACATCTCAAAACACCTACTCAAATCAAATCAAAGAGGGCTAAGCTAATAATAACTATAATTCACCAACTAAAATTCTAAGTTAATTTTTAATAGTTATTGTAGTCGAGAGCGTGATCGATCGATAATAATCGACAATAATAATGTGTCGATTAATTTAATATTCGGAAAAGGACATCTTAATTCAAGAAGATCATCGTCCACTTATGTACGACGATCAGCTGATTTCACCAAGTAAAAGTTTTTCAGTCTACTTTTTTTTTGTATTCTGTGGTGTATTTTAAATTCTTTACATTACTACATTTAATGTTAATTAATTTTAAAATTCCTAGGATGAATTATTTAAATTTAATAATTATTATGGGAACTGAAATTTACTCTCTATGATGACATTTCAATATCAAATTACAAGATTGCTACAATCGAATAATTCCGAACTTGGAATTTTATATTGATAGATATATATTTTTAATTTGCGTAAGAGAATTTTTGTACTTCTCAGCAATTTTATCAAAATTCAAATTCAAGAATGATTTTCATAAATGTAAACTGTTTTATACATATAATTATTTCATATAAGTCATAAGTTGTTGTTTATTCACTTTAGATATGTCTAAAAATTGTGGTAAAACTATAATTATTAAGTTGTATTTTTTCATCTTTGTTGTCCTTTTTTCTAAGTTATATTCCTTTAATAGACCTTCAGGGTTTAAAATATTTATCAATTTAAGAAACCTTACAAAAAATTGTGATTGAAATGATGTGATAATTTTTTATGCATATTTCCCTATTTGTTACATAGATTGTCAAATCAAGATTACAATCTGTTTAATTCAGGTGTTTGCTAAATAATCCAATCATATATATGCAAATAGATGCTTTTCACTACTAAATTGTGTAATTAAAAACAATCAATAATTTTGATCATTCAATAAAAAGATTTATTGTACTTATTTTATATGTTGATTTCGGTGAAATTATTAAAATTTGATTGCAATACAGTACGAAAACTTCAACACAAACGTTAAAATTCAGCAACGCATTTATTGATCTAATTACAATCTCAACAAACCTAGCCAAACACCAGCAATAATCAGAGAAAGAAAAACGTCAACACAAATCTCAAATTCAACAACGAATTTATTGATCCCTATTACAATCTCAACAAACCTAGCCAAACACCAGCGATAATCGGAGAAAAAGAAAAACATTAAAACGATCATCAAAGTTCAACAACACATCTATCCGTACTTAATTACCATATCAGTTAACTCTATCCAAATATCGGCGATGAATATTCTCGGTGGCTTAAACCATTTTCAAGCCAAAAATGCTACATTAGGATGCCTTCACGATACCGTAGCAGTTTGACATAGTATTGTCTTGCAAAAGATCCTCAAGATCTGATTTGAACTCTCTTTATAACTGGTTTAAACGTCCTATCATTTTTTAAACGTCTAGAATTTAAAATAGAAATAAAATTTTGAACAATTTTTATTTTTACACCAACTTAAGTTTAGAATAACTGCCATTGTAAATAATAATTAATGATTTAAAAGTACATCCATTTTATCTCTATTATCCATTTTATTTAGTATCTCTTCTTAAATCCAAACACAGACTAAACTTCTTTTCTATTATTGTTCAAAACAATATTTTTAAATTGCCCTAGTGGGGTAATCTAACAGAAACATTTTAAATTCACTCACTATCATATTCATATCCATGGCGATGACAGCATATTACATCTTTTATTTTCAAGGCACCCTTTTTTTCTCTTGAAAGGATTTTCTTGGCTTCAAGTCGCCCCATTTCCCAAAAAGATCCTTTGAAGAATCTATATTAGATTTGCAATTCAAGTCACCAATGAAATGGTTGCGGAATAGTTCGCGATCACTGTTTTCCGGTTCCTTTTACCTGTTCAGGTATATACACATTTTCTCTCTCAATATTTTGAGTGGCCTGATGACCGATTGCCTGGCGCCCTAGCATTTGGTACCTCAGTTTCAGGTTCGAATCCTGGAGGGGGCATGAATAGTGGTACGGGTTCTACGTTAAACTGTAGGTAACGGTCTAATTAGCGTGAAGTGCGCAAAAATGACCGTCGAGCGACAACCAAACCACACCAAACTCTCAATATTTTTGTGAAGGACTGAGGAAATGAGAATCCCATTAGCCAATTTCGTCGATATTTTACAAACTATATGAGCACTGTCATGTTGTTTATTATTGATTTTTCATCTGCATAGTCACCAACCTCTTCTCGCTAAGAGCCGAGACAACTTTGATCCTTCCTACGCTCTACGATCATTTTTAAGAATCAGTGAAATCATTCCTAACAACAGAGTTTCCAGCACTCGTGTCCACAATCCTTCAATAATCCTATACCCATATATAGCCGATACGTTCAGTAAAACACTGGCTTGCATTATTCTTTTTCTTCTGGCATCCGAAGGCGTGCCTTCAGTATAACTCCTTAAACCCAAAGTATTCATAAAAATAAATTTACTTACATAACTTCTGTAAGCCATGACAACGAAATTGTGATAATTTTTTTTTTTATAAAGTTCACCAGATGTTGTATTATTAAAAATATCAAGTTTTACTAAATACATGTTATTAATTATCAAAATAAAAATAAATAACAGAAAAACAGATTAACAAATTAGAAATATTTATATGCTATTTTTATCGTCATAAAATGAGAAGAAAATATTTTCAAAATAAAAAATAGTTAATTATTAGAATTTTAAGAGATAAAATAAACATACAGTACATTGGTATAAATAAATGCCATGTGTTTAAATTACAAATAAATTCTTCCAAATACAGTAAAAAGCAGCTGCAGATAGACAGCATAAATGTTATTAAGAAACAGCTGCCGAAAGAAATAATGTAATAAGTTTTGTAGCATTGTTTTATTACTTTTGTATGCATTGAAATTGGTTTTTTAACATTTCATTTTATTCTTGAAGTAATAATAATTATATTTGTTCTGAAAAGAATAATATATAAGATTCTTGACATCAGAATTTTAAATAAAAATTGGGTTTTTTTCTTTTTATATTTCATTTTATTCTTTTAATAAGAATTATATTTGTACTGAAATGAATAACATATAAAATTCTTAACATCGGAATTTTGCTACAACCTTAAAAGATTATTTTATGTGATATACAAACTATATGTCTATGTTAGTTAAATGAGATTAATCCGGTAATTATGTATAATTACATGTTATGGCATATAATTGCCATTAAGTTTAGTAAATGTGATGAATCCTTTAATATATATCAAATTATATATAATAACGGGCAATTACATATAATTACTTAATTAATCACAATTAACATAATATATCTATTAGTTAGTATATTTTACAAACATCATACAAATTTATGTTGGGCAAAAGCCAAATTCATTATTGTAGCTTTTTTATTAACTAAAGGGATTAATGTAATAAGACAAAAACCTGATTTAGCATGTGAAGATTGTTTTGTATGATACAGACAATCTATATATAATTTCAAAACTTTGAGTAAGGAACATTGCTCAAATGAAAGTGTTTCTGAATTAAGTGATTATGTGTGTTAATTGTGTTTCTGAATTATTGGAATTGGGGCATTGTTTGAAATTCCTTCATTGATATATTTAAAATTTTATTTTATTATTAAAATTATATATTTGTTTATAAAAATTTGCCATTTTTATCTTGGCAAAATCAGTTATGTTATATCAGTAATAGCACATATAACCTGATTTCAGAAAATAAAAGTTTATCAGCTCTTTTATTTAGATTCACATCTGTTCAAGACAGAATCTCTCAATTTATTCATTTCTAGCCTTGGCCATTTTCCACCTATTAGATTCTTTTCTATTTTCTTATATTTCCACATTTTTCTATAGATCTACGCAAGGCTCTTCGTTTGAGTCTTCTGGTCTGATTTGTTAGCTGCTATGCTAGAGACTAGTTGTGTCGGGAGGAAATACCAATCTCTCTTTCTATTTACATTAGTTTATTTACAATATTAGTACATAGACACACATGGCACCCTGTGCCTCTCCTACAACAGTATTAATAGTTAAAAACCAAGAGCCGGTCCCTGACCGCCTGTTTCGATGACACTCCTCGTACCTCGTGGTCTGAAGATCTCACCGCAACAACTTACCACACTGGACCACAGTTAAGGTCCAGTTACTGGTCTCAGTTACCAGTTATAACCACACGACCTCTCGCAGTTATAATTTTAATTAAACCTTACAGATTGGACAGTTTTCTCTTCTTGGGTGGCATTGCAAATTTAACAACAAAAATCGGTATGGAGTTCAATAAACAAAAATACTTTCTACAACAAACAATTTTAACAAACGAACAGAAAGACCCTATAGTTTCTCTCTTCGCCATATTTTTCTATTTTATTTTAATTAAAATGTATTCTTTTTCCCCGTACGATACCTTCCCTTTCTAAATTCATCCTTGTGTCTATCAAATTTCGATCATCTGGGGGTTGGAGAGTGGGAATTCCTTGAATGAATTATTGTAACCTATTAAATGAATTGGCAATAAACTCTGGGTTGCAACATTGGCGAATTTTTCGGGGGGTACGGGAGATTGGATTAAACTGGAGATTTATTGTTGGGTAAACTGGCAATACAGTTTCTTTTTTTTTCTTATTTATTAAACAAAGTTTTAGGTAGTGGGGCTGATGGGCGAGTGGCTAGTGCTCTGGCGCTCGGTACCATAGGTATCTGGTTCAAATCGGCTTGCCCATGGGTGTTTGTAATGGTTCGTAATCCACTTTAAACCGTAGGTCCCGGTCCTCCTAATAAGATCGTAGAGCGTTGTGGGAGCAATGTTGCTCCTCGTCCGTAGCTTATCTTCAAGGTACACGCGCCCCTTGATAATGCAAAGTGAGTAATGTCTGTGTAGCGCTTGCCTTACGGCATCCAAGACAATTGTCTATGGCTGCCAGCTGCATTAGAACGAAAAAAAAAAGTTTCAGGTAGTTGTAATTCAGCGGTTAGTATGTTTTTATATATTTATTAAATTTACGTTACCATGTTTATGAATAGTATAACATTGTAAAAATTAACATTAAGCGTGAAAATTCATCAACAACGAAATGTCGCCAAATTGGCATAAAATCTAATTGGGAATTATTTAATGAATGTTGTTTAATTTCAAAATTATTTTCTAGTTGTTCTAAGGTTTTATTAGAAATATCTCTACAAATATTTGTGAAATTTCGATGTGAATTGTGACCGTGCACAGGCGAAAACACACACAAAAAAAAAAAAAAAAAAACCTTTTGAGAAATATATATATATACTAGTACATATTAACTCGACGTTAATCTTCGCTATTTTCAACTATAATATCTGATTGAAAAGGGTTTTTTAGGCAGCATTGCAAATTTAACGATAAAAATCAGTGTGAAATCAGTGTGTTCAATAAAATAAAAACTTTCTACAACCCAATCGAACAAACCGTATAAATACTTTCTTTCTGTTCCATATTATAAACCCTCCTTAAACTTATCTTTATGGTTATGAAACCTGCTTGTTTCCTAAATCATCCACTGTTAACCAAAAACACTTTATCTCCCGTTTGTCAACAACAAAAGTCTCTAAATTTCTTTGTGTATATTTTAAAAGGCGGCAATTTATAGGTTAGTACGTTTTAATTATATTGTTTATTTTACGTTGACTTGTCTACGAACAATACAACGGCATAATAGATAACATTAACCATAAAAATTCACTGTTTTCTTTCTATCAAATAGAAATTATTAGTATATAATTTTTTAAATTACAGCAGAATCGATTTTCGAAAATTCCCACATTTGGCTAGGGTTTTTTTTTTTTTTTTGTAAACTTTTCACTGAATCAAAAATCTTACAGCAGGTTAAAATATATTCTCAAGAACTCCTTCTATATCAAAATTCAGTCAAATTGGTTTGAAATTTCGCTAACTCAGCTAAAATAGCTTTAAAAACACGTTTTATCGACTTTTAGATAAATTGATAATATCTTTTGAAATAAGACACCTACTTTAAAGCTCTTAATGGGTTTAATTTCAGGCATGATTTTTGCATTTAAAAATAGCAATATTACGATTCTAATGCTTTAATTTTTCCAGATTTTGACAGTGAAAAACTCAAAAATTCCTATATTTTGAATTTTCAAGTTAACGTTATAAACTTCTGAAAAAAAATTTGCAGAGACATAACAAAAGGTACCGTTACACTACGCATATCATTTTCTATCATATAAATCTGAGAAAAAGTTATTAATATATAATTTTTTTAAATGACAACAGAATCGATATTTTTTAAATTCTTACAATTAGCTGGTATGTTTTTGAAATTACAATTACAATTAGCTTAGAATTCTTACAATTAGCTTAGAATTCTTACAATTAGCTTAGAATTCTTGCAATTAGCTGGTATGTTGAAATAATCCAGCTCTATAAATTATTCACTGCCGGGGGATGGGGGAGGTTCACTAGCCCATTAGGGGAATTATATATAGCAAAAATAATTTTTTCGTAATGTAGCTGGCCATATAGACACAGTTAACTTTATGTAATAAGCAAAAGCTGTGCCGCTGTTATTCATTTAGAACTAACTAGGGGTCACGTGTAGCTTGAAGATATGCTATGGTTACGAGTAACACTACTCTCACAACACTCTACGATCCTATTAGACTGGGATCTGTGGGTGCCGAACCACTACAAACATCCATTCTACACCCGGGACTCGAGCACGAAACCTGTAGTACCGAGCGCTAGTCACTCAGCCATCAGGCTCTAAGGTTCCGGCCTAATATGACTGTAAAACGTTGGAGCTGAAAAGCTTGCACTTTAAACAGAAACTATATCCTGTCTAGAAATTGAACTTCAGGCCACTATGGGTCTGTTGCGCCCATGAAGAAGATACAGCAAATTTTTGAAAACTTTTTTTTTAATGTACAAAGTTTCTTCTCATATACACCATAAACACAAGCCTCCCCCCAGTTAGGAAAATAATCCAGCTCTAGCCCTAATGTAAATTGGAAAAATGGTTCAAAATCACAATAAACAAGCAAACTACTTCTTCAATTCTTGCTTTATCGTTGAAAAGATCAAGAGCAGAGAAAAATTTCCGATTTCAAAGAACATATTCTTCTATTTTACTCGAATTTGTTCAATTCTCTTCATGGTCGAATATTCACTTTTCAAGAACTATATATTCGTCGGGAAAATACATAAAAATTTATAACTCACTTTGGCCAACTGAAAAGAGCGAGGCCCGATGCCTACATCCCATGATTCATGAAGTGCTAGATTGAACCTCCTCGGCACGTTCGCCCGTAAAATGGGAAAGAACAGCATTCGCCAAACTTTCGTCCACTCGAAAGATTCGAGGGGCTTGTGTAAATGACTTCCGTCGGGGGAGGGGGGTAATCATTCTCTGGCGTGCGTTTATGCATTCGAATCGAATCGGGATGCTGGCTGAAAATGGAGAGGACGGATTTTTATCATATACTAAAAGTTTAAGAAAGTTCTGCAACTCCACCTATTCAGAAGTCTATTTTCCTCTCGATTGGTCGTTGTCAGTCGTTTCGAGTCAGTCTTTCTGTTGTACTTGTCGCCGGTTCGTCTCTTGCAGGTTGACATCCAATGTTCGGGGTGAAACAGTGACGAGGAGCTAGAAATGAAATTAAGGTGGCGAGAATTCCGTGAACCGGGTCTTCTTCTTTTTTGAAGGAATCATTTTCGGTCATTCTCAAACAAAACAAATAATTTGCCATATAAGAAAATGTCAGGAATCCAAGTCTTTCATTTGTTTATCTTCCTCCGCAAAGACAAAGCAGTTATTTTCTTTTTCGAATTAAAATTGATTTTTACTATATACTAAAAAACTCAAGTTATTGAACTCTACCCAATCAGAAGCCTATTTTCTTCTATTGGTCGATATCCTATACTTTCCATTAGAATTTATCAAAATCTCGATGTGAGACTGGCACTCTGGCTATCGGTGCCACAGGTTTCGGGTTCAACTACCGGCGATGACACGGGATGTTTGTAGTGGTTCGAATCCACTTTAAACTTCAGGTCCCTGTTTAATAAGGCTGTTAAGAGTAGTGCTGACTACCTACATTGTAAAATGAAAACATCTCCTGACTCGAAATCGAACAATATTCAGACGACCTTGCCCCCAAAAGGGGCTGTTGCGCCAATGACCAGAGAGAATATCTGCACAAAAGTTATTATTTTTCCATCACAACCGTTATAAACTTCAATACCTGAAGATTAATATGGTGCTTGATGGCCGAGTGACTCACCACTAGTTGACAAAGGGTTCCAGTACAACTGCCGGTGACGCCATGGATGTGTGTAATGGTTCGGAATCCACATTAAGCAGTAGGTCCCGGTCTAATATGACTGTGCAGCATTGAGCGTAGGGCTGACAATTTTACTGCCTTTAAAAGAAAACATCTCCTGTCTCGAAATCTGCCAGTAGACAGGCAGGCTTGGACCCACTATATGCCTGTTGCAACAATGAAGAATTAACTGCAGATTTTTGAAAACGTTTTTAAACTTTTAAACATGTAAACTTTCATCTCGTACATTATAAACTCAACCCCCCTTCCCTACTCCACAGGAAAATAATACAGCTATATTCTTGATGAAGATTGGAAGTAATAGTTCAGAATCACAATAAACAAGCAAACCACTACTTTAATACCATCACTGCCTGATAACCAACTGGCTAGCTCTCTGGCCTTTAGTACCTTCAAGGTAGAATCCTGACGGTGGCATGGATGTTTGTGAGTAGTTCGAAATCTACGTTAAACTGTAGTTCCCGGTCTAATTAGCAAAAAAATATTCAAAATGATAGTAATGAGAGAAACCAAACCGAATCTTAAATATCCCATCTTGTTTATTGATAAAAGATCAAGAACAGAGAAAAATTTCCTATTTCGCCGAACATATACTTCCATTTGACACTATTTTTTTTAAATTCAATTCTCTTGATGGTAGAATATTCACTTTGAGGAGAGAAATACTTCCCCTGAACAATAAAACTGCATACCTCACTTTCACCAACTGCAAAGACTGTCTCACGATGTATGAACTGCCGGATTGGATCCTCCCCGGCAATTCGGCCGTAAAATGGGGAAAGAAAAGCATTTGAAACTTCCCCTCCCCTCCCGAAAGATTCGAGGGGCTTGTAAAATCGTTACTTCCGTCGTGGGGCGGGGAGGGGGGAGGAATCATTCCTTGTTGTGCGTTTATGCATTCGAATCAAATCAGGTACTCTGGCTGAAAATGGCGGGCATGGTGAACGAGGCAATCTTTTTGTCGGATTCGTCGCCGGTTCATCTCTTGCAGGTTGACATCCCATTTCGGCGTGAAGCAGTGATGAGGAGCTCGAAATGAAATGAAGGTGGCGCGAATTTCTTGAACCGGGTATTTTTCCTTTTGAGAAACCATTTTTGGTCACTCTTGGTCACCTTTAAAACAAAACAAATCATTTGATATAAAAAATTAGAGGAATCTAAAAATTTGATTTGTCTATGTTTCCCAACAAAAACAATAAGTTTTTGTCTTCTGTTTAAGATTGGATTTTTACCGCATACAAAAAAAACTCAGGTTATAAGAACTCCCACCTAATTAGGGAGCCTATTTACCTCTATGTTTTGGTGGCCAAATGGCCATATGGATAGCATTCTGGCCTTTGACAAAACAGGCTTCAGGTCTGAATCCTGATGGTAGCATGGATATTTGTTAATGGTTCGGAATCCACGTTCAACTGCTGGTCCCGGTCTAATATCACATCCACATCACCCTGTTGCCTAGACCAGGGGTCTCCAAAACTTTCCACCTTAGGGCCATACTGTTTACCCAGTAAGTACCAAGGGCCAAACCTTTTTAATTTTTCTGCCATTATCTACACTTCCTGACTAGTCGCCGAGTACATGCTCTTGAGCAAGCATATACTTGCTAACTACAAACTATTGTCAAAGTGAAAATCCAATTACACACACCTCACTGGTATTTTTTTACAAGTGATACCTTTGGCGGTTTCATTCGAGTTAATTTAGCTTTCCGTTCCTGAGTGATTTTCTGGATAAAAATCATATGTACCATTCAGGATATATACATTCCCGAACATCGATATGCATACATATGCGATACCTTTACCCCAAACATAACTACCGAGGGTGAAACCGCGGGATGTTCACTAGTTTATAATGTTAGTGGGTTGTAGTTGTTATGTGCTTAAATTTTCCGCGTATTATGCTTGTCATTAAGCTTTTACCTAGCAAGCTTCAATAAAACCACCGAGTTATTACTCATTCTGTGTTTTTTTATCCAACTTATTACAGCAACAATAAACTATTTCCGCTGTCACGGGCCGGATGGATGACACTGACAGGCCGTAGTTTGGGGACCGCTTGCGCTAAATCACAATAAACAAACAAAATACTACTTAGATGCCCATCTTGTTCATAGAAGATCAAGAACACAGAAAGATTTCGATTATGGCCAACATATCCTTCTATTTAACTCTTAATATTTTCAAAAAAAAAAAAAAAAAAAAAAAAAAATCAATTATCTTCCTGGTTGAATATTCACTTTCAGGAACGAAATATTTCGAAAAATAAAAATAAAAAGTGGCCTAACTCCAGGTTTGCCAAGTGCAAAGAGCGAGACCCGATGCCCACATCCCACGATTCATGAAGTGCCGGGATTGGATCCTCCAAGTCACGTGTTAGCCTGAAAATGGGGAAACGAGATGAGCATTACTTTTTCGCCCTCCCGAAAAGATTCGTGGGGCTTGTAAAATCCCCTTCGTTCGTTGGAGGCAGCAGGAATTTCAGAACCAGGTTTTTCTTCTTTTCAAACAATTTTTGGTCATTGTGAAGAAAAACAAATTTTTTGGGTACTTAGCTATTAACGGTACCTTGGCGACAGACTTGGCGGTTTTTAAGTGTCGCCAATCTAACAGTTACAGATTTGGCGCGCTTTTGGCCGTTTTTATGGCACCAATATAACAGCTGCCAGATTGCTGCTGTTTTGACGCCATTTTGTAGTGCTAAAATGCGTATTTGGGATTTTGCCAGAAACAGAACAAGAAGTAAATTTTATTTTTTTCTCAGGAGCGAAATATTTTACCAAACAACGAAAATGTCCCAATTCCCATGACATGAAACTTTATTTTGGTAAACGTAAGTTTGGAAAAATACAATTTCAGTCAGTGTGCTTATCGTGGGGACTTGAAAAGACAACTGGTTTGAGGGAAGCGGGGTGTTCATTTTGTACAGCTTTTGAGATTTATATATTGCTGGTGCGAGGAGTTGACGTCGATTAAATTTGAAAAGCAACTTGATTATCGGATAAAACTGTTATAGATTGGAACAATTAGCTTATGAATTGTGTGTGCTCTTGGATATGGAGAATAAAACCAAAAAGAATGTAGGTGAACCAGATTGCATTGTGGAAATTGATGAAAGTGTTTTTGAAAAGCGTTTTGATTTTAAATGAAGTGTTTATGTATTTTATTATTTGGAACAAAAAAAAATTTTTGAAAGCGTTGATTTTTTTAAATGAAGTATTTTATATATTTTATTATTTGGAACAAAAAATTTTAAGTGTAAAGATTGGCGCTTCATTAAAACCGCCAAATCTGTAGCTGCGGTTGGCGCGTGTGCTCTTTATTGGCGCAACTGTCGCCGAGGTACCGTTATCACGTAAGTACCATTGTTTGATATAAAAATGCAAGAAATCTAAGGTTTTGATTTGTTTATTTTCTCTCAAAATAGAAGCAGGTTTTTTCCCACTTCCAATTAAAAATTGATTCTTACCTCATACTCAAATTCAAGTTTGTAGAACTCCACCTAAAAGAAGCCTAATTTCCTCTCAATTGTTTTGGTGGCCTGATGGCCAATTCGCTAGTGTTCTGGTCTTTGACATCAAGAAGCCCAGGTTCGAATCCTGATGGTGGCATGAAGGTTTATTAGTGGTTCGAAATCCCCTTTAAACAGTAGTTCTCAATATAATATGGCTCACTACACCACACCACTGTGCCTAGAGCTGTCTTGACCTTATACAGTTTTAAAATGATGTGATGAAAAGTCTGACTGTGCTTCGTGACACTCTATTAGCATAAGAGATCGACACCGACTGCTTAAAAAGTGAATTTCAAACCACTACAAACATCCAAGGCACCACTGGACTCGAACCCGAAATATGGGGCACATACTACCAGAGCGCTAGCCACTCAGCCATTCAGGTCCCAATATAATATGACTGTAGAGCATTTGTATAGGGTTGACAAACTTATCGCGTAAAAAAAAAAAAAATCTCCTGTCTGAAAATCCGCCAGAACTCGCATGGCTTTGGCCCACCATGCGGTTGTTACGCCAATGAAGAACTTACTACATATTTTTTGAAAAATTTTTAAATATAAAAAGTTTCATCTCGTATAACATACTCTAATATGATCGGAATACCCTCAAACATACTCGGAAAATGGTCGGAATACCCCTTAAACTGTAGGTTCCAGCTTTTAATTAAGAACTAAAGTGTGCATAAGATGACCGTAGAGCGACAATAAAATTCTTTTGAAATCAAACCTAAGAAATAATCCAGCTCTTTTCTTTAATATCGATTGAAATAATGGTACACCTTATCACAATAAAAACAACTATTTTCCCCCTTTTTATCGATCAAAGATCAAGAACAGAGAACGATTTCTTATTTTGTCGAACAGCATCCCTCCTATTTGACTCGAATGTTTTTAAAAATCACTCTTCATGGTTGAATATTCGCGTTCAGGGTGAAATATTCTCGAGAAAAATAAAAGCGGCATGGTAACTCCCTTTCGCCAACTGAGAAAAAGCGAGACCCGATGCCCACATCCAATAATTCTATGAAGTGCTGGGTTTGATACAGCCTGGCACGTTCGGCCGTAAAATGGGGAAAAAAAGCATTTACCAAACTTTCCTCCCTGAAAGATTCGAGAGGCCTGTAAAATCCACTTCCGTCCTTTGGAAAATCATTCCCTGTCGTGCGTTTATGCATTCGAATCGAATCAGGGATTCTGGTTGAAAATGGTCCGGACGGTGGAACCAGTCGATCTTTGTTGACTTCATTCCCCGCAGGTTGACATCCCATTTCGGCGTGAAACAGTGACGAGGGGCAAGAAATGAAATTTAGGGTGGAAGGAATTGCATGAACCGGCTTTTTTCTTTTTATGAACCATTTTTGGTCACTTTAAAACAAAACAAATTATATATAATAAGAAAAGTGCAAGAAATCTAAGGGTTTGTTTATTTCCCCTACAAAAACAAGAAGTTTTTTTTCCCCCCCTTCAAATTAAAATTGTATTTTTACTGCATATTAAAAAACTCTAGTAAAACTCACCTAATCAGAAGCCTAGTTTCTACTCTATTGGTCTATGTCCCATACTTCCAACTGGAGTTTATCAAAAATCTCGATGATTAACACTCTGGAGATAGGTGCCATAGGTTTCCGGAGCTTGGTTCGAGTCCAGGCGGTGTCGTGGATAGTTGTAGTGGTTCGTAAATCCACTTTAAACTGTAGGTCGCGATCTAATATGACTGTAGAGCTATGGCGGAAAACTCTACCCCTTAGAAAGTAGACATTTCGAAAGTGTGACACTAGGCAAACGACTTTGTGCCTATTGGACTATTTCCCAATAAGAAAGAACCCCTCAGTGGCCTGCATTGCGGGACGTACAGTAAATAAATAGTCATGGAAGGAGAAAAATGGGGCAGTTTCTATTGTGATGGGGCACCGGTAGGCAGAAATCGGACTTGGCTCCGTGTCGCTGAAGAAAGCAGTTCAATGCTTCAGTGGACTTTTAGGCGTAGCCACCCCGCATTGGCCTGGCCCACGATGAGGCTGTGACGTCAATGAAGAAGAAGAAAAGTAACTGCATATTTTTGAAAATTTTCTTTCAATGTATAAAGTTTCTCTCGTATACCATGTACTCAGCTCCCTCACCCCTTACCAGAGGTTTCAGTTCGAAACCTGGCGGTGGCAGGGATATTTGTGAGTGGTTCGGAATCCGTTAAACTGCAGTTCTGTATTGTTTAGCCCTCGATGAGCACAAAATGAGTGTAGAGCGACGAAACAAACCAAACTTTTCCCACCCCCAGTGAAGTAATCCAGCTCTATGCTTAATATAGATTGAAAATAATGCACACAATCACAATAAACAGAAACAGAAAGCTACTTCGTAGATAACCTTCATGTTTGTCGATGAAAAAATCGAGGAATAAAGAAAGTTTTCTGATTTTGCATTTGAACATATTCTTCTATTCTGACTCGAATGAAAAATATTCAATTTTCTTTATGGTTGAACATTCACTTTCAGGGACGGGAAAAATTAAAAACTACTTAGATACCCATCTTGTTTATCGATGAGAAGATCAAAACCACAGAAAGATTTCGATTTTCAGCACATATTCTCATATTTGACATGGATTTTTTTATATGGTTGAAATCCCCATTAAACTGTAGATCAGGGTTTAATTGGCCCAAAGTGTGCACGATATGACCGTAGAGCGACACTAAAATTCTTTGAGGTCAAACCCCAGAAATAATCCAGCTCTTTTCTTAATATCGATTGTAAATAATGGTACAAAATCACAATATGTAAGCAACTTCTTCCCTTCTTGTTTATCGATCAAAGATCAAGAACAGAGAACAGTTGAACTCGAATGGTTTTAATCAATTCTCTTCATGGTTGAATATTCACGTTCAGGAACGAAACATTCTCGAGAAAAATAAACTGGCATAACTCAGTTTCGCCAACTGAAAAGTGCGAGGACCCGATGCCCACATCCAGTAATGTATGAAGCTGCTGGGTTTTGATCCAACCCCGACACGTTCGGCCGTAAAAATAAGGGAAAAAAAGCATTTGCCAAACTTTCCCTCCCTCCCGAAAGATTCGAGAGGCCTGTAAAATCCACTTCCGTCCTTTGGAAAAATCATTCTCTGTCGTGCGTTTATGCATTCGAATCGAATCAGGGATTCTGGCTGAAAATGGTCCGGACGGTGAACGATGAAATCTTTTTTTGTTGGACTTCATCTCTTGCAGGTTGACATCCCATTTCGGCGTGAAACAGTGACGAGGGGCTAGAAATGAAATTAGGGTGGGAAGGAATTGCATGAACCGGTGCTTTTTTCTTTTTAAGGAAACCATTTTTGGTTACTCTAAAACAAAACAAATCATATGATAATAAGAGAAAAGGGTGCAAGAAATCTGAGGGTTTGGTTTGTTTATTTTCACTACAAAAACAGAAGTTTTTTCCTTCAAAATAAAATGTATACTTTGCATATTAAAAACTCTAGTAAACTCCCCTTACTAATCAGAAGCCTGGTTTCTGCTCTGTTGGTCTATGTCCCATACTTCCAACTGGAGTTTATCAAAATCTCGATGATTAACACTCTGGAGATAGATGCTTGCCATAGGTTTCGGAGCTTGGTTCGAGTCAGGCATTGTCGTGGATAGTTGTAGTGGTTCGTAAATCCACGCACTTTAAGCACATGTAGGTCGCGATCCTAATATGACTGTGAAGCTATGGCGGAAAACTCTACCTCTTAGAGAAAGTAGACATCTCGAAGAAAGTTTGACACTAGGCAAACGACACGCTATCAGCTTTATTGGGCTATTTCCCAATAAGAAGAGGGACCCTCAGTGGCATGCATTGCAGGACGTACGGTAAATAAATAGTCATGGAAGGAGGAAATGCGAGTTTCTATTGTGATGCAGCACCGGTAGGCAGAAATCCGGACTTGGCTCCGTGTCGCTGAAGAAACGGTTCAAATGCTTCCGGGTGGACTTTGAGGCGTAGCCACCCGCATTGGCCTGGCCCACGATGAGAGCTGTGACGTCAATGAAGAAGAAGAAAGAAAGTAACTGCATATTTTTGAAAAATTTGTTTTTCATTTCAATGTATAAAGTTTCTTTCTCGTATACCATAGTACTCAACTCCCTCACCTGCAGGTTTCAGTTCGAGACCTGGCGGTGGCAAGGAGGATGTTTGTGAGTGGTTCGGAATCACGCTAAACTGCAGTTCTGTACAGAACTTTAGTCCTCGTGAGCAGCACGAAATGAGTGTAGAGCGACGAAACAAAGCCAAACTCTTTCCCACCCCCGTGAAAATGCAAACCTCCAGCTCTATGCTTAATATAGATTGAAAATAATGCACACAATCACAGTAAACAAAGCAAACTACTTCTTAGAATAACCTTCACATGTTTATCGATGGAAAAATCGAGAATAGAGAAAGTTTTCTGACATTTGGCGAACATATTCTTCTATTCGACTCGCAATTTTTAAAAATATTCAATTATCTTTTATGGTTGAACATTCACTTTCAGGGACACTAGGAGAAAAATTAAAAACTACTTAGATGCCCATCTTGTTTATCGATGAGAAGATCTCAAAACCACAGAAAGATTTCCGATTTCAGCCAACTTATGTTCTCATATTTGACATGGATTTTTTATATGGTTGAAATCATCAGAGAAAACAGCTGTAGATCCGAAAGGTTTAATTGTGCCCAAAGGGTGTGCTACAATATGACCTGAAAGAGGCGGCACTACAAATTCTTTGAGACCAAAGCCAAGGAAATAATCCAGCTCTTTACACTAGCCTAATATCGATTGTAAAATAAATGGTACAATCACAATAAAAAAACAGCTTCTTCCCTTCTTGTTTATCGATCAAAGATCAAGAACAGAGAACGGATTTGAACTCGAATGGTTTTAAAAATCAATTCTGCTTCATGGTTGGATATTCACGTTCAGGAACGAAATATTCTCGAGAAAAAGTAAACTGGCATAACTCGGTTTCGCCAACTGAGAAAGTGCGAGGCCGATGCCCGCCTCCAGTAATTTATGAAGTGCTGGGTTTTGATCCAGCAACCTGACACGTTCACGGCCGTAAAAATAAGGAAAGAAAAGCATTTGCCAAACTTTCCCTCCCTCCGAAAGATTCGAGAGGCCTGTAAAATCCACTTCCATCCTTTGGAAAAATCATTCTCTGTCGTGCGTTTATGCATTCGAATCAAATCAGGGATTCTGGCTGAAAATGAACCGGACGGTGAACGATGAAATCTTTTTTGTTGGACTTCCATTTCTTGCAGGTTGACATCCCATTTCGACGTGAAACAGTGACGAGGAGATAGAAATGAAATGAAGGTGGCAGGAATTTCAGGAACCGAGTTTTACTTCTCAAGGAAGCCATTTTAGGTCACTCTAACACAAAACAAATCATTTGCTTTATAAAAATATCCTGAGAATCTAACGTTTTTGATTTGTATATTACATCAAAAAGACAAGAGGTGTTGCTGTTCTTTTTGCTTTGAATTAAAATCTTACTATTTTCTTCATTGGCGCAAAAGCCCCATGGTGGAATTTGCCCACTGGAATAGTTCAGGATTTAGTAGATGTTATTTTTTTTACAGGTATGGCCCAACATTACAATCATATTAGACCTGGGGCTACATTAAAAGGGATACCGAAACACTACAAACATCAGGGTTTCGCCGGGACTTGAACCCCTGACACTGAGGCCAAAACGCTAGTCACTTGTCCATCGGGGGCCCGTTGGATTTTTTACCGCATACTAAAACGTCAAGCTGTAGAGAACTCCCACTAATCAGAGGCCTACTTTCCTCTCAATTATTCGTTGGCCTGGTGACCGGTTGGCCCGTTCTGTGGCCTTTAATACGGGCTTTCGAGTTTCGAAATCCTGCTGCCTGTGGGTATGGGCATTTCTTACCCAGTGATTCAGATCCGAAGTTTAAACTGCAGGGAGACGGCCCCTACCCAGAGTTGGGTCTTGGCCGAGCAAAAAAAAAGTAACCGTTGGCCAACAAACTAAAACTTAACCTGTGTAGAATCGAACAGACAGTCGGAGTTGGTCACAGTTTTTTGCGCCAAATGAAGAGACTAACTACATCTTTTTTTAAACGTTCTTTAAATGTATAAAAATTTCTTCATATAACATATGCCCTAATCTTTCTCCCCTGCGAAAACCTATGAAATCCATCACATGTGGCATATAGATTGGAAAAAAAAAATAGTTTAGAAACACAATAAACAAGCAAACTACTTCTTAAATCTCGGCAGCCTGATGCCCGGTGGATAACCTGATCACCCTTTGGTGCCACAACCAGGTTCCGATCTTGACGGTGACATGGATGTTTGTGACTGGTTCGGAATCCACGTTAAACAGTAGGTCCCCGTCAGAATTAGACAAAGTGTGCACATAATGACCGCTGAGCGACAAACCAGAAAGCCAATCAAATCTTAAATAGACCATCTTGCTTATCGATACGATCAACAACAGAAAAGATTTCCCATTTTTGGCCGAACATTTACCTTCTATCTAACAGGGAATTTAAAATTCAATTCTCTTCATGGTTGAATTCGAAAGGATTCGATTCGGAACGAAATATTCCCGGGAAAAATAATAAATATCGCAAATGGGCATAACTCTCTTTCGCCAACTGCAAGAGCGAACCCAATGCCCACATCGATGTATGAAGTGCCGATTGGATCTTCCGTGGCATGTTCGGACGTAAATGGGAGAGAGGACGGCATTCGACAAACTCTCCCGAAGATTTGAGGGCTGGTGAAATCCACTTCCGTCGTGGGGGTGGGATCATTTCTGGTCTTGCGTTTAAGTGTTACTTTATGTACTCAGATCAGAATCCAGGAATTTCAGGCTGAAAATGGCGGGGAAGCAGGGCAATCTTTTTTGTTGGACTTTATTCCTTGCAGGGTGACGACAATTTGGGCGTGAAACGGTAACGCGAGGGCTAAAAGTAAGTTAAGGTGGCAGGAATTTAGTGACAAGTTTTCCTTTTTTAGAAAGGAACCATTTTATTTTTTGCCACTGTTTTTCTTTCTAATGCAGCTGGCGAACAGTTGAACAGCTTGGTCTTGGATGCCTATAGGCAAGCGCTGCCCAGACGTACTCACTTTGCATTGCCAGGGGCACATGGCAACGAAGATAAGCCACGGACCCGGAGTAACAATGCCCCCGCAACGCTCTGATCTATTGGGCCGGGACCTACTGTTTAAGGGTTCCGAACCACTACAACCATCCAGGGCACCGCCTGGACTCGAACTCTGGTACTGGGCGCCAGGCTAACCGCTCGGCCATTCAGGCCCTTTTTGAGTCACTGTACAAAATAAAACAAATCATTTCTAGAAAAAATGCAAGAAATCTAAGGGTTAATTTTTTATTTATTTCTCTCTCCAAAAAGAATAAGAGGTTTTGTATTATTATAATTGGATTTTGACCTCATACTAAAATTTAAGTTATAGAATAAGTTATTCATAAAAAATTCAAGTTATTATAATAATAAATTAAAATTCAAGTTATATACCTAATCGGAAACCTGTTTTCTACCTATTGTTCGATGGCCTGATGGCCAATTGTGGTTAGCGTTCTGGCATTTTATGGTACCAAGGGGCTTCAGATCAATTCTGATGGTGACTTTGATCTTTGTTAGTCTTAGGCCTACAGTTTTTGACATGAATTCTATCTAATTAGCCTAAAGTGTGCACAAAATGACCGTGGACCCAGAAACACCAAACCAAATAACAATAACATATGATTGAAAAGGGTTTTTCCTTTAGGCAACATTGCAAATTTTTGGGGGCCTAAATGGCCGAGAGCTAGCGCTCTGCCGCTCGGTACCACAGGTTTCGGGTTCGAGTCAGGCAGTGCCATGGATGTTTGTAGTGGTTCCAGGGCTCCCTTGCCCCCTTGGGATCGTAAGCCGTTTTGTCCCGGTCGTCGACCACTCCTGCGTCGTGGCATCTTCAAGGATTACGCACCACCTGGTTTGAGCGAAGTGGTAACGTCTGGGCGGCACTACATCCGGGCCTGGAGGAAGCTGGCTCTGATTTGCCAGCTGCTAAATTACAAATTTAACAATAAAAATATGCATGAAGTTCAACAAACAAAAATTATTCATTCTGCAAGCCAAACTTAAGAAACGCATAAATGCTTTTTTCCCTCAATATACTATAAATCCTCCCCTAAACTTAACTCTTTAAGTCAATGGGAAACCAGTCTGTTTCTTTGTCATCCACCGTCAACCAAAAACACTACACGTTGGCAGCAACAAAATGTCTCAAAAGTTTCTTTGTGTCTATTTTAAAAAAAGTGGCAATTTATAGGTTAGTACATTTAATTATTTTGTTTATTTTAGGGTTGACTTATCTATGAGCAATGTTATCTATTAGCATAAAATACTACCCTTAAAAAATCACTCTTACCATTTTTATCAAATAGTAATGTATAACTTTTTTAAATTACAGCAGAATCGATTTTTTTAAAAATTTTTGCAATTGGCTGGAATGTTTTTGGAAAATCTCCCCACCCCGTGAATTAATCCAACTCTCTGCTTAATGTAGATGGGAAATAATGCACATCATCGCAATAAACAATCAAACTACTTCATATATTATTTTCTTCTATCTTTTAGTTTGCCGCTCTAGAGTGACATCCATACACAAACATCCATGCCCCCTCAAAGATTCGAACCCTGATGTTTGTGATAAACGTGAGACCAGAACGCTAGACACTTGGCCGCCAGGCAGCGTTATTATCGATGAAAAATCATGAACAGAGAAAGATTTCCGATTTTAGTGAATATAATTCCGGACCACTACAAACATCCATGGCACCGCCGGGACTCGAACCCGAAACCTGTGGTACCGAGCGCCAGAGCGCTAACCACTCGGCCATTTAGGCCCTTTTTGGTCACTGTAAAATAAAACAAATCATTTTTCTAGAAAAAATTCAAGAAATCTAAAGTTTCATTTTTTTTTTTTTATTTCTCTCTCCAAAGACAAGAAGTTTTGTATTATTATAATTGGTTTTGACCACATACTGAAATTCAAGTTATAGAATAAGTTATTCATAAAAATTCAAGTTATTATAATAATAATAAATTAAAATTCAAGTTATATACCTAATCAGAAACCTATTTTGCTCTCTATTGCTCGGTGGCCTGATGGCCAATTGGTTAGCTTTCTGGCATTTGGTACCAAAGGCTTCAGATCCGATTCCTGATAGTGACATTGATGTTTGTTAGTGTTAGAATTCATGTCTAACTGTAGGTCCCTGTCTAATTAGCCTAAAGTGTGCACAAAATGACTGTGGAACGAAACACCTAACCAAATCAACAATAACATATGATTGAAAAGGGTTTTTTTTCCTTTAGGCAACATTGCAAATTTTTGGGGGCCTAAATGGCCGAGAGGCTAGCGCTCTGGCCCTCGGTACCAAAGGTTTAGGGTTCGAGTCCCGGCGGTACCATGGATGTTTGTAATGGTTCGAATCCACTTTAAACCGTAGGTCCCGGTCCTAATAGGATCGTAGAGCGTTGCGGGGGCATTGTTACGACATTGTCACTTGGCATTGTTCGACTAAGAATGCGTCCGTATCTTCAAGTTACACACGCCACCTGGCTAATGCAAAGTGAGTAACGTCTGTGCAGCGCTTGCCTTAAGGCATCCCAGACCAAGCTGTCTAAATGTTTGCCAGCTGCATTGGAACAAAACATTGCAAATTTAACAATAAAAATCGCCATGAAGTTCAACAAACAAAATTCCTTTCTGCAACCCAAACTTAGAAACCTTATAAATACTTTTTTCCCTCCCATACTATAAATCCTCCTAAACTTAACTTTAAGTCTATGAACCCAGTCTGTTTCTTTAATCATCCACTGTCAACCAAAAACACTATCTCCCGTTTGGCGACAACAAAATGTCTCAAAATTTCTTTTGTGTCTATTTTAAAAAGTGGTAATTTATAGATTAGTACATTTTAATTATTTTGTTTATTTTAGGTTGACTTATCTATGAGTAGTGTTATCAATTAGCATAATACTACCCTTGAAAATTACTCTTTACCATTTTATCAAATAGTAATGTATAACTTTTTAAATTATAGCAGAATCGATTTTTTTTTTTAATTTTGCAATTGGCTGGAATTTTTTGGAAAATCTCTCCCACCCCGTGATATAATCCAACTCTGTATAATGTAGATGGGAAATAATGCACAGCATCACAATAAACAATCAAACTACTTCATATGTTATTTTCTTCTATCTTTTAGTTTGTCGCTCTAGACATCCATACACAAACATCGCTCATCATACAAGCTCATCAAACATCATCCATACAAGATATCGCTCTAGATCCATACATCTAGAGTGACATCCATACACAAACATCCATGCCCCCTCAAAGATTCGAACCTGATGTTTGTGATACCATAGACCAGAACGCTAGACACTTGGCCGCCAGGCTGCGTTATTATCGATGAAAAATCATGAACAGAGAAGATTTCCAATTTTAGTGAACATATTTTTTAATGCAGCTGGCAAACAGACATGGACGTCTTGGATGCATTAAGGCAAGCGCTGCACAGATGTTACTCACTTTGCATTAACCAGGGAGCGCGTGTAATTTGAACATACGGACGCGGAGTAACAATGCCTCTTTTTAAAAAAATTTTTTTTCTTCTAATGCAGCTGGCAAATAGACCGTGATCTTTTTATGCCATAAGGGCTGCACAGACGTTACTCACTTTGCATTACCCAGGGGCTCGTGTAACTTGAAGATAAGCCACGGACGCGAAGTAACAATGCCCCCCGCAACGCTCTACGATCCCTTAGGACCAGGACCTACGGTTTAAAGTGGATACCGAACCCCTACACACATCCATGGCAACGCCGGGTTTGAACCCGATACCTGTGGTAGCGAGCGCCAGAGCGCTAGCCACTCGTCCATCAGGCCCCCAGTGAACATGTCCTTCTATTTAAAAAAGAATCAATTCTGTTTATGATTGAATATTCACTTTCAAGAACGAAATATTCTCGAGAAAAATAAAACGGCACAACTCACTTTCGTCCACTGCAAAAGAGGGAGACCCACGCCCGCATCCAATAATTTATGAAGTGCCGGATTGGATCCTGCCCTGCACGTTCGGCCGTAAAATGGGGAAAGAAAAGCATTCGCCAAACTTTCGCCCCCTTCCGAAAGATTCAAGGGGCTTGTAAAAATCGACTTCCGTTCGGGGAAAGGAAATCATTCCCTGTCGTGCGTTTACGCATTCGAATCGAATCAGGCATTCTGGCTGAAAATGGCAAGTCAATCTTTTTGTTGGACTTGTCGCCGGTTCATTTCTTGCAGGTTGACATCCCATTTTGGAGTGAAACAGTGACGAAAGAGATATAAATGAAATTAAGGTGGCAGGAATTTCGTGAACCAGGTTTTTATCTTTGGAGGAACCATTTTTGGTCATTCTGAAACAAAACAAATCATTTTTCTATAAAAAAAATGCAAGAAATCTAAAGGTTTCATTTATTTATTTTTCCCTCCAAACACAACAGTTTTTTTTTTTTCCTCTTTGCCTTCAGGGGGTTTGGTGGCCGAGTGGCTGGCGTTCGGTACCACAGGTTTCGGGTTCGAGTCCCGGCAGTGGCATGGATGTTTGTAGTGGTTCGGAATCCATTTTAATCTGTAGGTCCCGGTAGACTAACATGTGCACAATATGACGGTAGAGCGGCAAACAAAACAAAACCTCTTTTGCCTTCAAATTAAAATTGTATTCTTACCCCATACTAAAATCTCAAGTTATTGAAATCTATCTAATCAGAACCTATTTTCCTCTTTATTTGTCGATATTTCATGCTTTCAACTAGAATTTATCAAAATCTCGATGTCAGACCAGTCTCGAAGAATACATGAGGATCTGATGACCGAGTGACATGTTTCGGGTACGAGTCCGGCGCTGACATGGATGCTTTTAGTGATTCGGAATCCACTTTTAGCAGTACCTCCCGGTCTAATATATATGACTGTAGAGCCTTGACAACTCTACCAGTAAAAAAAATCAGTGTCACGGAGGCAACTTCTCCTACTGGTGCTCCATCACAACAGAAGCTGTCTCTCCTTTTCCGTCCTTCTATGAGACCACACGGGTTCTTGAAGTTGTTCTAGATGTTGCTGTCTACCAAGGGGAATAAAAAAAACAACAGAATACATGAAAGATTATTTTCTTCCAACAGAAAACCTTGATCTTTACAACGGTGATCATAATTTGTAATTATTATAAACTGCCTCAATGCCTGATTCAAAGCCAAATGTTAATTGATTCAGATTGGAATCCTCTAGTATGTCCATTGCAGTTATTACTTTCGAAACAGAAGATACTCGGTGACATGACAGAGATTAATCTCGCGTGTCACCTGGGCGGGGAGTTTTACGAGTTTGTCCTGCATTACGCGCAATTGAGTATCTGTTACTAATAAAACTCCTGGTAAAACTAAAAAGGTAATAGTTACTCTTCATAGTTACTATTCATAGTTACTATTCATAGTTACTATTCATAGTTACTCTTCATAGTTACTATTCATAGTTACTCTTCATAGTTACTCTCTTACTCTTCATAGTCCGTTCGGGACATACGTAAAAAACACTTGGACCACAGATATTTAAAAAAAAAAAAGTACTCGCCCAAAAATCAGATTCCCGGATATGATTACTTGATCTTCCCAAAAAAAGATTAGCTGTTTCCTTTATCCCTTCCAGTCTTCAGCTAGTCAAACCTAGAATAATTTACCACTGTCAATGACTGCATATGCTGTCATTATATACGTTATATATGTCGTTAAAACTTTCTAACTAAATTGCTCTAGCATCTATGGCGTCGATGGGACTCGAACCCGAAACCTGTGTCACCCAGCACCAAAAATCCTAATCTACAAATATTAAATCGGAACTTCGTCGATGCTTGGTACACAAAAGAACATATTCAAATAATTCGTGGATTATAGGTAAGAAATCACTTTAGATAAAATTACAATATCGTTCAAAATAATAAAAGAACGCTTTAACAGTCCCAAAATGGCGGACTGGCACCAGTTTGACCAGTTGCTCCGGAATACCAAATGCCCCTCAGAGAAATTTCACCGCCTGCGAGAAAATGCCGTTTCCTCTTCTGGCGACCTCTTAGGGCCGTGACGTCATCAGTTTTTTTCCCTCGATGGGGACTTTCAAATCCAAGAATAATGACTTTCGAAACAGTTCTTCTGAGAGATGGAACGGGAAGGGGGATAGGGGTGGAGAGAAATTTTCGATTGAACCACAAAACCTGTTGTCACTTGGAAGCCTTTTGTGTTCCTTTTTAAATACCCAGGGAATATATTTATAGAAACATTTTGAGACCGCGGCAAAAGTTGGAAGTGTGAAAATGGGGATTTCCTTTTCCTCTTTTTTTCTTTGTTTGTCTTTTTTTTTATTATGATTTGATCAGTTATTTGAAAAATGAAAAATAAAATTTTTTTATCAGAATTGGAATGTAATTTTGAAAAAGTAATATCGATCTGGATTTGTGTGAGTCTGTTTTAGATTTTAACAATTTAAAGAGACATTTTCGAGGCCAGATAACTGAGTGATTAGTGCTCTGGCACTCGGTCCCACAGGTTTCGTGTTCGAGTCCCGGTGGTGGCTTGGATGTTTGTGAGTGGTTCGGAATCCACGTTAAACTGCAGATCCCTGTCTAATTAGCCGAAAGTGTGAAAAAAATGACAGTAGGGAGACAAATCCAACCAAAATTTCTGTATGCTTCCACAAATCCCTTAATCTTTATAAAAAGCTTTATCCCCCTGCACACTAAATACACCAGAGGGTATTGTTCCTCCCTCTTCTCTACCTCTATGAAACGGTACCGTCCACTTTTGAAACTAGTATTGTAGATCAACTTAAAAGAAAAAATGAATCAAGTTCTGTTCAACAAACTTTAAAATGATCTTATATTAGTGGCTTCTCAAAAAAAAAGATAAAGATACCCCCTCTAGTTGATGCAGTTCAATAGCTGCGTCCACGCTTGAGTGAGAGAGAATTGAGCGGCGTATAAATAACCCCATCTTCCTCAAGTGTAGATGAAAATCGTATGCCATCACATTTCGTGCAAAAAGAGATAAAAGAACAGACGCTTCATTTGAGATTTATTCTGTGTTCATCTCCCCACACATTATAGAGAACATTAATTAAAATGAAGCCTTACGAACCAGATACTTGAAACTAATGATCGGACTAATGAACTCGTGAATTCTGGTATGCAATTTATAATGATTTATAACGCTTCCGTCCACGAAATCAAACCCTCTTGAACACTAATTAGACTTCCCTACCAGACAGCTATGAGTGACCTTTTAGGCAATATTCTATGAGCCGGATTTTCACATAATCCTTAAACGCAAGTGTAAGAGTGTTAAAGTTTGTTGTATGGTTTAATCATTTCGTTATGAAATAATTCGTTATGGAAGTTACATTTTTTTTTCTCATTGAAACAGTTTGGGTATTTCATTCTCAGGAGAGAAAATGTATATTCTTTGACAAATATATAATAACAACACATCACTCAAATTTGACAACAGACAAGCAGTATTGTGGATAGTTATTTTACATGCAATTAGTGTTTTGTACTAATGAAAACAATCTGTCGCTCAAATCTGATAGCAGATATTCATTGTCATGTATAATGAGACTCAAGAGATTAGCGATTGTCTGTTTAACCTACACAGGTCGAAACAATTACAAATGGAATGGGGCTAAACCAGGAGTTGAACTATCGTAATTGGTGGCAGATCATGGGTTAAGAAAGTGTTTACTCCAAAAAGAAATGAGGGAAGTTGACCTTTCCTGACGTCGGATTTTCTTAAAGGGAGGTTTTGGGAGAAGAAAAACAGAGAGTTCTGCGACGAGTCGACCAGAAGGGATGTTTTTCTTTTTTTTTTTTTCTCTGAAGTGACAGAACACGGCGGAGTTTCCACCTGTTTCCAAAGTGAGCCCATTGTGATTTCGTGTATCACGCCATGTGATAATTAACGTCTGCCACAGACCGGGCACATTAGATTTGTCGTAGATTCGGTAATTCTGAAAATCTCCGACCTTGTAGTGAACTGCACTTGTAAATAAATTATCTTTAATTTTAATTTTATACGTAAATAGAGTTCTGTATATATATATTTAATGTTTGTGAATAAAAATTAAAGTATTTCCATGAACCTGAAAGTGGTCCTCTCCTTAAAACCGTTATAGGTCTAATTTAGGCCGAGACGTTACAATGCGAAATCATTATATTGTCTATATGAGGACGATTATTCTATGAAGATGATAATATTTATATTTTTGATACAAGCCAACCACTTTTTATGATTTGTGAATATGATGCTGTCTTGGTTAGAAGACCGTGGCATCACCAAAATTTGTAAAGCTATAAAATAAAAAGTAAGAATATGAGTTATTATTTCAAACAGATTAATCTCTTCGCGCAACACGAGAAACTCTGATTTTAAAAACTTTTATTTAAAATGCTGATTTTCACGTGATTTTATTTATGCGTGTTTTAAAACTGACACGAAATATGTGGTGCTAAATATTAGGTTGTCAAGGAAGAATTTTGTAGTTAATAATATTTCCAAATTTAGCAGTTTATTAATTAATATTGGTTTAATATTTTACAGTTTTTTTTTGTTGTTGTTATTGGAAATGGAACAGTCAGAAATTCGCATTATTTTGAAGTCTAAGTTCTTGGGACTTTTTGTGTTGTTCTTGGAACTTTTGTGTTGTTCTTGGGAATTTTGTGTTGTTCTTGGGACTTGTTGCGTTCTAGGGACACCCCATAAATAAATTACGAAAGCATAGATAACTTCATTAGTCTTAACTGTCTTACCAAATCATTGCTCTTGACCAATAGACGCTTTGAAGTTTCGCATGGCATCGCCAATTAAAACAACTGCACAAAAACAAAAATAGCGGCAAATGAACTATTTCCTCCGTAAGGTGGACATTTGCACAGATCGGATTCGTATTCAGTAAGGGCTGGTGACCGTCAAATATACCCTTCCAAGGGACACTACCACTGAATTCAGACATTTCAAAATATCGCCGGAATCAGTTTTAGCGTATCACCAAACCAAGCGTAACTCAAACACTAATGAATATTTTGGAGTCAAATTTCCCACAGATGTAAAGGACTGTGCCAACAACCTAAAAAAGAAAAGAAATTGAAATCCCATAAAACCGGAAATTTTAAAATGAAAATCGTTCTTCCTTTTTTACAGTAGTATATTTATCTTTCCCTGCTTTAATTATGAGCTTAACTGGTTGAAGACATTCGAATATGCATAAAATTCTATTAAATTCAATTTACATATAACTTATAAACCATACTATATTTATCTTTCTCCACCTTAACTATGAGTTTAACTAGATTAAAACTTTCGAATATCCATAAAAGGGTTCTATTAAATTCATTCGCATATAACTTATCCACCATAATTATGAGTTAACTAGTTTAAGACAATCGAATATCCATAAATAATTTTATTTAATTCCATTTACACATAACTTATCCACCATAATCATGAGTTTAACTAGTTGAAGACATTCGTATATCCATAAAACGTTCTATTAAATTCCATTTGCATATAACTTATCCACCTTTCTATATTTATCTTACCACACCTTAATTATGAGGGATCAACCCATGACGTGTATTATTCGTCCACTAAATTTTTGTCAGGCGACAAAGAAGAAAAGACGATAATTTTGGCACATTCCTGAATGCCACAGACAGGGGGATGTCCCCCTCCCCCAAGCGTTCCAGAAATAACTCTCACTCCACCTGCATCGATTGGACTGGACAGGAAGGGAGTCCATTGATGCCCGTGGCTCAACAACACACACCTGGTACACTGGCGGCACTTTATTAAATCCTTGTCACGTGTTATTTTTTTTTTATTCCCACGCCTCTTGGGGCAATATATATCCTGCGTCGACTATAGAAAAGCAGGAAGTGGTCCTTTTTTTTTTTTTTAGTGTGGAGAGGAAGATGGAAGTTCTTCTGGAGGAAATGATCTGGTCTTGGGCAGGTTGAGGGTGTGTATCGGAAAATAATAGGATGGATGAAATGTTTCCCAGATGCGAGTTTTTGTAACCTTGTGTTAGATTAGACGGAAATCTCACAATTGAAATATATCTCTAAAACTCTCTAGCGAAAAGTGTTGTTATTTTTTTGAAAGATTAGATTATATAGATATCATAGATATATAGATATTACAGCAATACATAAGATTTCTTATCAAAAATAGAAATTATGAAAAAACTGTTTATAATAAGTTTGATGTGTGTAATAAAACAACTTAAAAGTAAATAGAAAAGAATAAATATAAAAAACTGAAATTCTTTGACGAATTTCAGTTTATCATGTGTGAATATACTTTGCTGGGCGATTACACAAGGGAGTATATCAATCTTCCCCATCCCAAGAAATTTATGAAACAATGGGTCAGAATGCTACAAGAACAGGAGTTCTGCACTTTAGGGTTCATCTTGTTTATTTGGCGATTGTTTCTCTTGCCTATTTTCGCGAAGTGCCTTATTAAAAAAAAAAATTTACAGCTGCGATTACAAAATATTGCGGTTTTTGCTGCACTGTTTGGCGACAGAAAAGAGACATGGTGAATCCACCACACATTCTGTTAAATTCTATTTACATAACTTATCCACGATACTATATTTATCTATCCCCACTTTAATTAACAGTTCAACTGATTTAAGGAATTTGAACATCCATAAAACATTCTATTAAATTCCATTTACATAGCTTATCCACACTACTATATTTATCTTTCCACACCTTATTTATGAATTTTACTAATTTAAGACACTTGAATATTCATAAAACATTCTATTAAATATCCACCAAATAGAGTATGGTGGATAAGTTATATGTAATTTTTTCCAACTTTATTTTGAGTTTATGATCTTCGAATATCCATAAAAGATTCTGTTAAATTCCATTTGCATATAACTTATCCACCATGCTATATTTATCTTACCACACCTTAATTGTGAGGGATCAATGCATGACGTGTATTATTCGTCCACCTAAATATTTGTCAGACGACGAAGAAGGAAAGACGAAAACTTTGGCATATTCTCGAATGCCGCAGACAGGGGGATGTCCACCCTTCCCCCATCCCCCCCAAGCGTTCCAGAAATAACTTTCGCTCCACCTGCATCGATTGGGCTGGACAGGAAGGGAGTCCACTGATACCCGTGGCTCAACAACGCACACCTGGCACACTGGCGGCACTTTATTAAATCCTTGTCCCGTGTTATTTTTTTTATTCCCACACCTCTTGGGAGCAATATATATCCTGCGTCGACTATAGAAGAGCAAGAACTGGTCTTTTTTTTAGTGTGGAAAGGAAGATGGAAGTTCTTCTGGAGGAAATGAACTGGTTTCGCAGCAGGTTGAGGGTGTGTATCGGAAAATAATAGGATGGATGAAATGTTCCTAGATAAGATTTTTTGGAAACCTTGTGTTGTGTCTTAGAAATTGAATTAGACAGAAATCTCACAAATGAAATATATCTTTCTAACTTTATAGCAAAAATGTTGCATGTTTTGTTTATTTTCAATTCCTATTATTAGTTCACACTCTCCTTATATATATTTTGTTCAAATTTTCAATCGTTAATAAAATATTTTTTATTTATCCACTCAAGTTCAAATACATTTTTTTTTACCTTGCAATGGATGACACTTGGTGTTAAGACAGTTTTTTCAAATTAATTCGTTAATTAAATTAAATTAATTAATTTTAGTTTTTTTTTTTTAGATTTAAGTTGATAAAATTTCAACTTTATTTTTAAAGGACTTTTCTGCAATATAGTGAAAGAAAAGTAGAAATTAACTTTAAAATTTTTTTTTTTTATATTACTTTTTTTTTTTAGAAAAGATTTCAACTAATGTATTGCTGTAAGATTTCCTAGCAAAAATAAAAATTATAAAAAACGGGCTTATAATAAGTTTGATGTGTGTAAAAATACGACTAGAAAGAAATTAGAAATGAATTAATATAAAAAACTGAAATCCTTTCACGAATTTCAATTTATTATGTGTGAACCTATTTTGCTGGACGAATGCATATGGAAGTATACCAATGTTCAATAACCCACCAAATTTATAAAACAATTAGCCAGAATGTACAAGAACGAGCGACCTGATGGCCAATTGGCTACCGCTCTGGCTTTTGGAACCACATGCTTCGGGTTCGAATCCTGGCTGTGGCATGAATGTTTGTTAGTGGTTCGGAATCGAAATTACTATTGAACAAATAAGTTTGGAAACCACTGGTTTAAAAGTATTTGCACCAAATTTGATTGAATTCGAAAGATAAATTACAACCAAACCTTAATTTAAACTATGACAGTGCTGTATGGCTATTTGTTTTAACCATCAAATTCTTCTGATCAATAAATCACAGTTGAGCCCAATTTCCAAAAACTAGTTTAGGGAATTCAAATATCCAAAAATTCTATTAAATTCCATTTACATGTAACTTATCCCTCTTACTATGTTTATCTTTCTCTGCCTTAATTTTGAATTTAACTATTTGAAGATATTTCGAATATCTTTATTATCATTTATTTCCATTCTACATCTTATCCAACTTACTATATTTATCTTGCCACACCTTAATAACGAGGGATCAGTGCATGACGTGTATTATTCGTCCACCTAAATATTTGTCAGACGATGAAGAAGAAAAAAGGCGAAAAATTTGGCACATTCCCGAATGCCACAGACAGGGGATGTCCACCCCCCCCCTCAAGCGTTCCTGAAATAACTTTCGCTCCACCTGCATCGATTGGACTGGACAGGAAGGGAGTCCATTGATGCCCGTGGCTCAACAGCACACACCTGGTACATTGGCGGCACATTATTAAATCCTTGTCACTTGTTATTTTTTTATTCCCATACTTCTTGGGGGCAATATATATCCTCCGTCGACTATAGAAAAGCAGGAACTGGTCCTTTTTTTCTTGGAGAGGGGAAGATGGAAGTTCTTTTTAGGAAATGAACTGGTTTTGCAGCAGGTTGAGGGTGTGCATCGGAAAATAATAGGATGGATGAAATGTTTCCAGATAAGATTTTTTTTTTTGGAACCTTGTGTTGGTTCCAAGAAAATGCGTTAGACGGAAATTTCACAAATAAAATATATCTCTAAAACTTTATAGCGAAAAGTGTTGTTTTTTTTTTTTAAAGATTGTATTTATATCATAGATAAGTATTGCTGTGAGATTTCATACCAAAAGTAGAAATTATAAAAGCAATTTATAATAAGTTTGAAGATTTTTCTTATCAAAAATTAGAAATTAATAAATTATGGCAAAAAATAAAATAAAAAAGAGAAAGAACTGGAACATGAAAACCAATAAATTTGGACATGTTTAGCCTGTAAACAACAAGCCTCCCCAAGACCCTAAATAGAAAACAAGTGAATAAATATAAAACACTGAAACTGCAGAGCATTAAATGAATAAATATAAAAGACAGAAATCCTGGCATGAATTTCAATTTATCATGTGTGAACATACTTTGATGGACGAAAACACATGATAATATGCCAATGTTCCATAACCCAAGAAATTTATGAAACAATTAGTCAGAATGCTACAAGAACGGGAGTTCTGCACTTTAGGTTCAGCATGTTTATTTGGTGATTGTTTCTCTGCCTTTGTTCGCCAAGCGGCCTCTTAAACAAAGACAAAATAACAGCTGCAATTACAAAATATTTTGATTTTGGCTTACTATTTGGCGACAGAAAAGAGACATGATGAATCTAACTTCTAACTGATCCACCATTCTATTAAATTCCATTTACATGTAACTTATCCATCATAGTGTATTTTTCTTTTTCCACCTTAATTATAAGTTTAACTAGTTTAAGACATTTGAATATCCATAAAACACTCTATTAAATTCCATTTAAAAAGAGTATTGTGGTTAAGTTATATGTATCCTTCCCCCACCTTAATTTTGAGTTTACCTAGTTTAAGATCTTCGAATATCCTTAAAACATTCTATTAAATTCCATTTACATATAACTTATCCACATACTATATTTTGACATTCGAATTCGAATATCCATAAAACATTCTATTAAATTCCATTTACACATAACTTATCCGCCATACTATATTTCGGCATTCGAATATCCTTAACACATTCTATTAAATTCCATTTACATATAACTTCTCGACCATACTATATTTCGACATTCGAATTCGAATATAAATAAAACCTTCTATTAAATTCCATTTACATAACGTATCCACCATGCTACACTCATGTCCATAAATTAAGGATAATTCAGAATCACACAGAAATTGAACTCTAAAATAAAAAATTTCACCTGTAGAATTATCCCACACATCTTGAAGAAGAATATGCAAATTACAGGAAACCACCAGATGGCGCGGATAGTACGTCACAATGACGAGAGTTGAAGAGAGGTGTATAAGAATGTTGGTAAAGAAGTAAAATTGTTCACAAGCGCTTTAAAAGCCTTTCAGTGCTAATAACCGCATAGTTATGGCACAAAAGAAGCATTTGGATGATTTTTTACGTGGTAGAATTATCGGACGACTGGAATGTGAACGTACCCAGCTGGAAGTATCCGAAGAACTTGAATCGCCCAGAGTGTCATCTCCAGGCTTTGGCAACGATTGCAAGATGATGGTAAAGGGAGTAGATGTCACAGCACAGGTCGCCCCCGAGTTACAACGCCGAATGAGGACCGGTATTTAGCAGTTACTGCCAAAAGAAACAGACGAGCATAGCATCAGACCTGTCTCGTCAGCTCTCTTCAGCTACCGTTTCAATGCAGACAAGTTTCAAGGCAGTTTACAAGTTTCAAAGGCAGACCGTGTACAGACGCTTAGGGCACATTGGTCTATATGCTCGTAGGCCTGTCAGATGTGTTCCACTTAACGCAACTCACTGTCGCCTGCGATTAACCTGGAGTAGAGAGCATGCATTGTGGACACCGCAACAGTGGTCTGGTTTGTGATGTTTTCCGACGAGTCCAGGTTTAGTTTGCAGTCTGATTCTCGCCGGACTTTCATATGGAGAAGCGCCAGGTACCCGTTACCACCAAGAGAAAACCATTGAACGACACCGTTACGGTGGTGCAGGATGGCTCCTTTGGGGAGGAATTATTCTTGGTTCCAGAACTGACCAGCATGTTCAGAGTGTAACGATGACAAGCCACATCTATCGGGATGTCATTCTGGAACAACATGTACGTTTGTTTCGGGGCGTCATGGGTGTTGAATTTTTGTTTATGGATGATAACGCCCGTCCTGACTGTGCAAACATTGCAGACGAATGCCTTCAATTGGAGGATATCACCCGTATGGATTGACTAGCATACTCACCGGACTTGAATCAATAGACCATGTGGGATAAGCTTGGCCGACGAATTGCAGCCCGTCAACCCCTCCCACCTGTCAACCGGAACTTCGGAGGGCATTGCTTGATGAGTGGTGTAATATTCCCAAGATCAGATTGATAATTTGATACTCAGCATGCCTAGGCGTTGTAAGGCCTGTATTGCATCGTCCGGAAGACATACTCCATATTAACCATCATACTAACCATGTTATACTGTTTTTTGTAAATAGGTTCTTTTTTGAAATTTGCTCCAGGCAGTAAAATCGCAATTTTTATTAGTTATGTCAAACATATAGCATGTTTTTGCTCTTTACCTTTGTTTAATAAATAGACTTTACAAATAAGTCAAATTTGTTTTTGCTTCTGTCTCTTTCTTTGCCTGAACTTCATTATCCTTAATTTATGGACATGAGTGTATATTTATCTTATCATTCCTTAATTATTAGGTATCAATTTATGATGTGTATTATTCGTCCACCTTAATATTTGTCAGACGACGATGAAGAAAAAGACAAAACTTTGGCACATTCACGAATGCCACAGACAGGGGATGTCACCCCCCTCAAGCGTTCCGGAAATAACTTTCGCCCACCTGCATCGATTGGACTGGACAGGAAGTGAGTCCATTGATGCCCGTGGCTCAACAACACACACCTGGCACACTGGCAGCGATTTATTAAATCCTTGTCCCGAGTTCTTTTTTTTATTACCACACCTCTTGGGGGCAATATATATCCTGCGTCATCTATAGAAAAGCAGGAACTGGTCTTTTTTTTGCGTGGAGAGGAAGATGGAGTTCTTCTGGAGGAAATAAACTTACAGCAGGTTGAGGGCGTGTATCGGATAATAATAGGATGGCTGAAATGTTTCCAGATAAGATTTTAAAAAAATCTTATGTTTGTTCCTTTAAATTGGATTACACGGAAATCTTACAAATAAAAATATCTAAAACTCTATAGCGAAAAGGGTTTTTGAAAGATTATATTAAATTGATATCTTAGATAAGTATTGATAAGATTTCATACCAAAATTATAAAAAAGCGCGTTTATAATAATTTTGATGTGTGTCAAAAAAAAAAACTAAAATGAAATTATAAATGAATTAACATATAAAAACATAAATCCTTTCACTAATTTCAAATTATTACATACTTTGCTGAACGAATACACATCGAAATGTACCAATGGTCCATAATCCAAAAAAATTTATGAAGCAATTGGTAGAGAATGCTACAAGAACGTGAGTTCTACATTTTATGATTCCGATTTGACGGTTTATTTAATTTGACGATTTTTTTCTCTTGCGATTTTAGTCAAATCCCTTTATAAAAATAAAATGACCGCTGCGGTTACAGAATATTGCTTTTTAGGTACTATTTCGTGACAGAAAAGAGACGTGGTGAATCCTACACACATTCTATTAAATTTCACTTACATGCAAGTTATCCCCTCATAGTATAATTATCTTTTCCCGCCATAATTCTGAGTTTAACTAGTTTAGGACATTCGAATATCCATAAAACATTCTATTAAATTTTTTTTAAGTATAGTTTGTTTGTTTGTGACTAATCCTCAATGTCCTGCAATGCGGGATCATCTGACATCCCATGAGTGATCAACCCATGTTTGAGGGAAAGGGGGGGGCAACTTCTGTTGTGATGGAGCACCCGTAGGTAGAAGTCTGACCTTTGCCTCGTGACGCTCTTACAGTCATAGGAGACCGACGTATGGCTTAAAGTGGATTTCGAACCACTACAAACTACATGCCACCGCCGGGACTCGAACCCGAAACCTTTTTGCACCGAGCGCCAGAGCGCTAGCCACTGACCATTCAGACACATATTTACATCTAGTATGGTGGATAAGTTATATGTATCTTTTCTGCACCTTAATTATGAGTTTAACTAGTTTAAGACATTCGAATAAACACTCTATAAAATTCCATTTACATAACTTATCCACCTTGCTATATTTATTCCTTCTCCCACCCAACCGTGAGGGATCAATGCATGACGCGTATTATTCGTCCACCTAAATATTTGTCAGACAATGAAGAAGAAAAAGGGAAAACTTCTTGGCACATTCCCGAATGCCACAGACAGGGGATGCCCAAAGCGTTCCAGAAATAACTTTCGCCCACCTGCATCGATTGGACTAGACAGGAAGGGAGTCCATTGATGCCTGTGGCTCAACAACACACACCTGGCACACTGGCAGCACTTTATTAAATCCTTGTCCCTGTGTTATTTTTTATTCCCTCACCTCTTGGGGGCGGCAATATATATCCTGCGTCGACTATAGAAGAGCAAGAACTGGTCTTTTTTTTTTAGTGCGGAGAGGAAGATGGAAGTTCTTTTGGAGGAAATGAACTGGTTTTTGCAGCAGGTTGAGGGTGTGTATCGAAAATAATAGGGATGGCGGAAATGTTTCCAGATAAGATTTTTTGGAAACCTTGTGTTGTTCCTAGAAATTGATTAGACGGAAATCTGACAAATGAAATATATCTCCAAAACTTTATAGCGAAAAGTGTTGTTTTATTTGATAGATTATATTAAATTGATTTTTTTCTAGTGCAGATGGCACACACTTAGACAGTTGTCTTGGGATGCCTTAAGGCAAGCGCTGCAAAAGCGTTACTCACTTTGAATTACCCAGGGAGAGCGTGTAACTTGAAGATATTCCATGGATGCGGAGTAGCAATGCCCCGCAACTCTACTATATTTACCTTAACCACCTTAATTTTGAGCATAACTAGTTTAAGACATTCGAGTATCCATAAAACATTCTATTAAATTCCATTTACACCTAACTTATCCACCAGCTGCTACTGTGCCCAAAAGTAAGAGCAATTATTTATTTTTTCAGAAACTCTTTTTATTTATTCTTCCAAATTTATTTCATCGCTTTCAAAGTAATCCCCTTCGGACACAATGCGCTTATGCCAACTTTTTTTCCAATTCTCAATACATGCTAAAAGTCATCGGCAGGAAGGCTTTCAAAGCGCACGGTGATTCACTTTGAATCTCTTCGATCAACTCAAACGGTATCCCCGAAGTTGTCTTTTGAGTTCAGCAAATAGCCAGAAGTCGCACGGTGGGAAAACGGTGGTTGTGTAACGATAGGGGTTTCATTTTTGGCAAAGACGTCTCGAAGAATCAATGCAGTGGAGCTGGCGCATGCAGTGTTTTCGGTGCCCATCGACATTTCACGCGTTTATGGCCCAAAATAGAATTGACCGATCCTTTCGAAATTGCACTCGAATTCTTTTACTCAATTAATTCAGACACTTCAAAATCGCCTGAATCAATTTTACGTCTACAAAGCCAAGCGTAACTCAAACACTAATGAATATTTTGACGTGACATTTCACACAGATGCCATGGACAGTACCAGCAATCGAAAAAGGACCATAAGACCCGGGAATTTTAAACTGAAAATTGGTCTTACTTTTTGGACACAGTAGAGTTACTGTAAGATTTCATACCAAAAATAAAAATTATAAAAAACCTGCTTATAATAAGTTTGATGTGTGTAAAAAAACGGCTACAAAGAAATTAGAAATGAATTAATATAAATATTTCACAAATCACAAATTTCAATTTACCATGTGCGAACATACTTTGCAGGACAAACACACATCTATATTCTATGTACCATAATTATGAAAAATAATCGTAGAAATTTGTGAAGAATGCTACAAGAATTGGAGTTCTACACTTTAGAGTTCATCTTCTTTATTTGGCGATTGTTTCTCTTGCCTTTTTTCGCCAAGTGTCCTCTTAAACAAACAAAATAACAGCTGCGGTTACAAAATATTTTGATATTGGCTGTACTATTTTTTGGCGAAAAGAAAGAGACATGATGAATTTAACTTCTAACTGCTTCACCATTCTATTAAATTCCATTTACATGTAACTTATCCATCAGAGTATATTTATCTTTTTTCCACCTAAATGATAAGTTTAACTAGTTTAAGACATTTTACTATCCATTCTATTAAATTCCATCCAAAAAGAGTATGGTGGTTAAGTTATATGTATCTTTCCCACGTTAATTTTGAGTTTAACTAGTTTAAGATATTCATAAATCACTCTGTCAAATTCCATTTACTATACATATAAATTATCCACTATGCTATATTTATCTTATCACTCCTTAATTATTAGGCATCAATGCATGACATGTATTAGTCGTCCATCTAAATATTTGTCAGACAACAAAGAAGAAAAGACGAAAACTTTTGCGCTTTCCCGAGTGCCACAGACCGGGGCTGCCCCCCCCACGCGTTCCAGAAATAACTCTCGCTCCACCTGCATCGATTCGACTAGACAGGAAGGGAGTCCATTGATGCCCGTGGCTCAACAACACACACCCTGGCACACTGGCGGCACTTTTTATTAATTCCTTGTCCTGTGCTATTTTTTTTATTCCCACGCCTCGACGACTAATACATGTCTGCGTCGACTATAGAAAAGCAGGAACTGGCCCTTTTTTTTTAGTGTGGAGAAGAAAATGGAAGTTCTTCTGGAGGAAATGAACTGGTTTAGCAGCAGGTTGAGGGTGTGTATCGGAAAATAATAGGATGGCTGAAATGTTTCCAGATAAGATTTTTCGAAACCTTGTGTTGGTTCTTAGAAATTAGATTAGACGGAAATCTCACAAATAAAATATATATCTCACACTTTCTAGTGACAAGTGTTGTTTTTGAAAGATTATATTATATAGATATCTTAGATAAATATTGATAAGATTTCATACAAAAAAATAGAAATTATAAAAAGCGGGCTTATAATAAGTTTGATGGATTTTTCTTACAAACAACTAAATAAATAATTTAGGAATGAATAAGTATAAAAAATAGAAATCCTTGCAATAACTTCAATTTACCACGTGTGAACATATTTTGGTGGAAGAATACACATGAGAGTATGCCAATGTTCCATAACCCAAGAAATTTATGAGGTAATTGATGAGAATGCTACAAGAACGAGAGTTCTGCACTTTAGGGTTCTTCTTGTTTATTTGGCGATTGTTTCTCTTGCCTTTTTCGCCAAATGTCCACTTAAACAAAATAACATCTGCAATTACAAAATATTTTGATTTTGGCGGTACTATTTGGTGACAGAAAACAGACATGATGAATCTAACTTCTAACTGTTCCTCCAATCGATTAAATTCCATTTACATGTAACTTATCCATCACAGTATATTTTTCTTTTCCTACCTTAATTATAAGTTTAACTAGTTGAAGACATTTGACTATCCATACAACATTCTATTAAATTCCAATTAAAAAGAGTTGGTGGATAAATTATATGTTTCTTTCCCCACCTTAATTTTAAGTTTCGAATATTTAAGTTTCGAAATTCGAATATCCACGAAAGACTCTACTAAATTCCATTCACATATAACTTATCCACCCTATTATATTTACCTTTACCACACTTTAATTAGGAGGGGATCAATGCATGATGTGTATTATTTCTCCACCCAAATATTTGTCAGAAGATGAAGAAGAAAAGACAAAAACTTTTGCGCATTCCCGAGTGCCACAGACAGGGGATGTCCACCCACCTCCCCCAAGCGTTCCAGAAATAACTTTCGCTCCACCTGCATCAATTAGACTGGACAGGAAGGGAGTCCATTGCTGCCCGTGGCTCAACAACACACACCTAGCACACTGGCGGCACTTTATTAAATCCTTGTCCCGTGTTATTTTTTTTTTTTTTATTCCCACGCCTCTTGGGGGCAATATATAACCCTGCGTTGACTGTAGAAAAAGCAGGAACAGGTCTTTTTTTTACTGTGGAGAGGAAGATAGAAGTTCTTCTGGAGGAAATGAACTGGTTTTGCAGCAGGTTGAGGGTGTGTATCGGAAAATAATAGGATGGCTGAAATGTTTCAGATAAAATTTTTGTGGAACCTTGTATTCTTTCTGGAAATTGGATTAGATGGAAATCTCACAAATTAAATATATATATTACACTTTATAGTGAAAAGTGTTGTTTTTTATTAAAAAAACAACACTTTTAGTTAATATTAAATTGATACCATAGATAAATACTACTGTGCCCAAAAAGTAAGGCCAATTTTTTTTTTCCCCAAAACTCTTCGTTTATTCCTCCAAATTTATTTCATCGCCTTTAAAGTAATCGGGCACAATGCAACTATGCCAACTTTTTTTTTCCAATCCTCAATGCATGCTGAAAAGTCATCGGCAGGGATGCGCGCAGGGACATTCAAAGCACGCAGGGATTCACGTTGAATCTCTGCAATCGGTTCAAAAAGGTGCCCTGCAGTGGCCCTTTGAGTTTAGCAAATAGCCAGACGTAGCACGGTGGTAATACGATGGTTGTGCAACGATATGGGTTTCAATTTTGGCGAAAAAGTCACGAAGAATCAATGTAGTTGGAGGTGGCGCATTCAGTGTTTTCGGTATCAATTGAGATTTGACGCGTTTAAGGCCCAAAATTGAATTGACCGAACCTTTTGAAATTCCAACATCATCGTCAAGGTCTCTGATTGAAAATCAACGGTTTGCAGCACCAAATCTTGAATTTTTTGGATGTGAGCTTTGTCGGTTTAGGTGGATGGTCGACCAGAGGTCTCTTCGTCTTCAACGCGTTTTCTGCTTTCTTTGAACTGTTTATATCACTTCCAAACTTTTCTTCGGTGAGCATTCCGATATAGGAATGCTCACCGAATGCCTTCTGCAACATTCTATACGTTTCTGGAAGCAAAATTGATTTCAAGTTCTTTGCTTAATTAATGCAGGCATTTCAAAAATCGCCGGAATCAGTTTCAGCGTCTCATAAAGCCAAGCGTAACTCAAACACTAATGAGTATTTTGGCATCAAATTTCCCACGTATGTCAAGGGCAGTGCTAGCAACCTAAAAAGAACAAGAAATATAAAAAAAAAAAAAATTTAAATCAATTCCTACTTTTTTTTTCACTATATTGCAGAAAGTCTTTTATAAATAATTTTCATACATTTTTTAAGTTTATCTGGCGCCATCTATTGGTAGATACAACCAACTTAAATCTAAAAAAACTAAAATTAATGAATTAAATTTAATTAATGAATTATTATTTGATAAAACTATACTAACATCAAGTGTCATCCACTACAAGTTCAAAAACGTATTTGAACTTGAGTGGATGAATAAAAAGTATTTTATTAACGATTGAAAAACTGAACAAGATATACATAGGGAAAGTGTGAGCTAATAGAAGGAATTGAAAAAGAGAAAACTTGCTTTATGTCCCGGGAATATTAAATTAAAAATTTGTCTTACTTTTTTGGACCCACTGGTATATTCATCTTTACTTACTTTAATTGTGAGCTTATCTAGTTGAAGACAAATCGAATATCCGTAAAACATTCTATTAAATTCCATTCGCATAATATTTATCCACTATAATTATGAGTTTAATTAGTATAAGACATTCGAATATCCATAAAATACTCTATTAAATTACATTCACATACAACATATCCACCCTAAATATGAGTTTAACTAGTTGACTGCAATCGAATATCCATTAAAACATTCTATTCAATTCCATTCACACATACTATATTTATCTTCCCCCACCTTAATTATGAGTTAAACCAGTTGAAGACATTTGAATATCCATAAAAACGATTATATCCATAAATTCGATTTGCATAACTTATCTACCATGATCTTACCCCACCTTAATAACTAGGAATCAATTCATGACGTGTATTATTCGTCCACCTAAATATTTGTCAGACGATGAAGAAGAAAAAAACGGAAACTTTGGCACATTCTCGAATGCCACAGACAGGGGATGTCCACCCTCCTCCCCCTCGAGAGTTCCAGAAATAACTTTCGCTCCACCTGCACGATTGGACTGGACAGGAAGGAGCCCACTGATGGCCAAGGCTCAACAACACACACATGGCACACTGGCAGCACTTTATTAAATCCTTGTCCCATGTTATTTTTTTATTCCCACACCCTCTTGGGGGCAATATATATATCCTGCGTCGACAATAGAAAAGCAGGAACTGGTCTTTTTTTTTCTCTTGGAGAGGGGAAGATGGAAGTTCTTCTGGAGGAAATGAACTGGTTTAGCAGCAGGTTGAGGGTGTGTATCGGAAAATAATAGGATGGCTGAAATGTTTCCAGATAAGATTTTTTGGAACCTTGTGTTGTTGGTCCTAGAAATTGTATTAGGCGGAAATCTCGCAAATGAAATATATCTATCAGAGTTTATATTAAAAAAATGTTTTGTTCTGCAAGGTTGTATTAAATAGAAATCATAAATAGGTACTGCTGTAGGATTTCATACCAAAAATAAAAATTATAATAAGTTTGATATGTGTATAAAAAAAAACGACTAAAAAGAAATTAGAAATGAATTAATATTTTTTTTTTTTTTTTTGTTCTAATGCAACTGGGAATCACTTAGACAATTATCTTTATGCCTTAAGGCAAGCGCTGCACCGACGTTACTCACTTAGCACTACCTAGGAGGTGCGTGTAGCTTGAAGATAAACTGCGCACTTGGAGTAAACAATAACCCTGTTGTTGAGCTGTGGCCTCGTGTTGAAGCTTCATGAGCATCTGCACCTGTACATGCCTCCCAATCTCTGTTTCACTCAACGCCCAGGCGTATAAGTTATGCTATTACTGCCAGACGTCGTTGTTCTGGGTACTGAATTCTCGGGATATATGAACTTAATTTTCTTGAAAATTTAACCACTTGTTATTTCCAGTATAATATATTAGTCCAATAAATACCATTTACTTATCTGCATTTCTTCCTGGTGTATCAATTTTAATGGCCAGTAGTGTATTTTATTGTAGATTTGCCTCTGGCGTAGAGGAATTGACCAACGTTCGCTCCTTCTCTTCGAATTTTATTAGCCTTATTATTTTTTTCTAATACACCTCTCTAGTGCATTTCTTTTTGTAATTACTCATTCCTTTCAAATGGGCCATGTTTGTGACAGATCAAATTCGGTAGCTATTTTATGCTTGTTTTTCTTTGTACAAGCAATGATACGGTTGCTTATCGCTGTTTGTTGGAATCTGTTTACACAGGGCAATTGACATTTGTCCAGAAAGGCCTGTATTCAGCGACTAAGTGCACTACTATTACATTACACCCCACCACATCACATTACTGTGCCTAGAGCTGAGTTGCCCCTTTACAGTTTGGGAATGATGTGGGCGAGAAGTCATATTGGGATCTGTGGCGCTCTAGTGGTCATATGAGAACGGGGACCTACGGCTTAAAGTGGATTCCGAACCACTACAAGCATCCATGGCACCGCCGGGATTCGAACCCTAACTTGTGGTACCGAGAGCTAGAGCGCTATCCTCTCGACCAACAGGCCGCAACGACTAAGTGCACTAAACACACTGGCCTGTCGGGCTTCCATAAAAACTACCACATTCGCCCCCAACTTTGGAAACGTGCCGATCGGAGAACAAAATCGCCGAACACATGCTCAACAACATCTTTGTCATCATTCCCTGTGAAAAGTCCTCCAGGATCATTTCGTCAGGACAAGTTAGAGGGAGATTTTAATACCCCTCCCCCAGAGGCAATAAGTAAGCTACAGAGCTCAATGAGCCTGAATGGCCGAGTGTTTAGCGTTTTGATCTTCGGTATCACGGTTTCGGGTTCGAATCCCGGCCATCCATAGATGTTTGTAGTGATTCGAATCCACCTTAAATCGTAGGTCCTGGTCTAATACGATCGTTCCCGGTCCTTCGTGGTTCCTTGCTAAAAGAGAACCATGGCCCAGTCGCCTGCAACGCGCTCTAATGGACCTGGTGATAGTGATAGGCTGTTATTATGTACTTGTTGAAGAATATATATTCTTTTCCCCTAGGAACGGAAATGCTATAGCTCGTTTGCTACAGAAACAATAAACCTCTTTTTTCTGCAGCCATTAGTTGAAATGAATTCAAATTGCTACTTTACAAAAAATTTTAGAGCCTGTTTTGGAAAGTGATTTTGTTAAAATCCATGCAAATGGAAATAGAGTTTTCCATCGAGACTTGGGCACCTTCGTATTCTGCTTAAAAGTACGTTGAAATTTTTCAATGATGTTTGGTTTGGTTGTCGCTTTAGACAACCGGTCTACTACGCGTAGACTACGTTTTTTTTTTTTGTTGTCGTAAGATGACCATCTGTGCACACGAGGGCTAATCAGACAGGAACTTACAGCTTAAGGTGGATTTCGAAACATTACATCCATGTGCCCAAGCATCCATGGCACCGCTGGGATTTGAACCCGAAATCTGTGGTACCGAGCATCAGAAGCTCCATGGGGAGAAAGTGCAATACACAAAACCTTATGAGAGTGGATCCCAAAAAGTCCTGTTGTTGCGTAATGTGATTATTTGTTATTGGGATATTTAAAAAAATGAACTAAACAAGAGGAAAGTTTCAATCATAAAAGGACTTAAAGTTATTTTTGAAAAGTGAAAAAAATCCCTAAAGAAATGAAACTATGTGCATTGAAATTATGACCAAAGTGATGTAGACAATATATTATGTCAATGACTGTGATATATACTTATCTAAAATTAATTTTATATACAATTAAATCTACATTGAATTCAACATTATGTTTTAAACATTAGTCTGACATTATTTCGGGGGGGGGATTTATTCAAATTAATTTCCAATTTAATACGTTTTTAATTATTTGGAAATCGATTGTATATTTAAAATTCCAAAGCTTTAACCGCTAGTATCAATTTTTCTAACCTAAGTATTATTAGCAAAATTAAGGTACACATTCAGTCAAATTTTATAGCCAATTGTATATTATATGGTATTGTAAATTGTGTATTATTCATTTTTTTTTTTAATTCTAAATTTACCAGTTGGCGAATCGTGCTGCCATCTATTGGTTAAATATTACTCTATTTTAGCAAACGAAAAATAAATTTTAATTTCCAATGTTGACATAAGAAGTTAAGTTGAATACATCATGCATTTAAAATAAAAAATAATGATTTTTGAGTAATGAATAAGCTACAATTAAATGTCGTATAAATTGAAAATTCAATTTCATATCCACATCATATTTCTAAGAATTTTTTTTTACTGAAAATCTATGAATTTATAAATAATCAATTTATCATAACTTTTAAATTACATTTTCGTTAATTAGAAGTGAACATTATTTAAAATGTTTTAAGTCTTTAAATTAATTGTGCAAAAATATATTATTAATTGAAGATTAATTATAATTTTTGTAATGTGGTTTAAATATAAAATGCATATTTTAGTTTTTAAATAACCAGCATTCAAAATAAAATATGTATAGTAATTAACCTTATTATACATACGTTAAATTTTAACATATTTATTTTTAATCAGTTTATAACATAAACTTTGTTCAAAAGATGAATTGAATGATTTTTTTTTTTAATTAATGTAAATATTAAAACTATATTATAATTAAATTACATAAATATTTCTATTTAATTTATTCTAGATAAGACTTTAATTTAATAAGATAAAAAATTATTTTTCCTGAAACACAGACCCTAAACTCAATATTGACAGCGTTTTAAATTATAGGTTGTAGGTATTTATACAGCAGATCAAAATCTATATTACAATTAAAGCAAACAAAATTTCCTTAAATAATTTCTTTTACCTTTAATAGACAACAAAAATGAGAAGAAATACAATTGCTTCAAAACATTCTTTTTATTTCTCAATTACTTATATGTACACTTTTATTTATATACATGTATAATATAAATTCTTTATATATACATACGTAAAAATAGAAATGTCTAATAACTTTTTACTTCGGTTTTTTTTATATATGTTAATATTGTTATTATTATTTGAAGATCAAGTTGTATATTTAATAATTGTATTTTGTGTATACAATTGTATTTAATATTTGTATAGTGTGGTTTATAATCTTTTAATAATCACCATTCTAAAAACATTCATAGTTGAAAAATATTTTCAAAACATCTTATAATTCAGCCTTAGCATATAGCATATAGTTCAGCCTTATGAATTTTCTGATAAACAAAAGATAAATCAATAAAATCTATTACCTTGAGAGCAGGTAAAATTTAATTTTATATGTGTTTATACATTTTTTTTTTACAGATTATTTCATGAAATAATATTTGTTACAATAGAGTTTTCATACAGACTAAGGCTAGTGTAACAGTTCAATTCGCTAAATGATTCATTTTTATAAGGCCCATGTAAAATTATTGCACTTTCATAAACTTCATTATTTTATTAATGAAATTTCATTAATATTAGAATCATTTATAATCACATTCTAAAGATGCTAATGTGTTACATTAAAAAAATATCTGAAGTCAGTAAAATAATTCAAGCAAAATATACAATATTTCAAAGAAGCATAACAAACCATGTTAACAAAAGTGAAATAGCTACCACATAAAAACATAGACAAGCACAAATTGATTAGATTCTTTTTAATCGAAAAAACAATTCTTCTCTCAAGAATATTTGGTACCGACAGTTAAATTGTCTTTATAGTTTTGTTTACAATCTTTAACAAAGTGAGAAAGAAGTTGATCAATGGTTTTGGTCCAAAACTTCGTGAAGAATTCGTAGTGGTTCTTTTCTTTCCTCTCCATGCAAGTAATAAATTGTTCTGAGATAGACCTGTAGAGCTTGAGGCCATAGTATAAGCACTCGACCTCAATATGGGAGAAAACACTTCTGTTAACACATTGCTCGCAACGTACGCATGAGAGAGGTTAGAGAAGTGGCTAATGCTGTAGCACGTTGCATTAAAGTACTCATCTGAGGTTGGTCTACTTTAGCTCCAAATACTTTCTGAGCAGCTTCAACGGTATAAAAGTACGCCAAGGCGACTTCTTTCAGCTTTTCGACAAGGTACACAACAGGTTCGCTTGGCGAGCTCCTGAGGACAATAAGTTCGCCAATGGCGGTCATGCGGTTCAACAAGGCCACACATATGGCCATGTTCTCAATCATTTTATCTGATGATTCCATTGCACTTTTGACAAACAGTTTAGAGGAGGTGACGAATTGTCGAGATTCGTTGACCAGGGCGTCTTTGGCGGCACTGAGTTTGTCCCTGTCTTCCGCTATCACCGTGATCTTGGATGGGAAGACCTTCTTCAGGTGGGCCACCATGGCAGATATGTCCCTCTGGGCCTGCTGGAAGGGGCTGTTGCAGTCCATGAGGTGGCCCCCACGGTTGCTGAGTCCGTTCATCTGGCCGTTGGTGGGATGGCAGGTCTTCTGCAGCTTGATGTCTCTTGTGCCGTCGTGTTTCTCCCTACCCGGTGGCAACAGGTACTTCATTGTGGTTCCGTTGACGTGCGTGGTGGTCTGGAGGAGAAGCTGCTTGCTGGCGGTGCCGTTTTCTACTGTTGGAGTGTCAGTGGGGCTTTTGGGACTCCGGGGAAGAACGTTGCCTCGAAGTTGACCACGGTTGAAAGATCTGCGCAGGCGGCTCTGTAAAGATTAATGAATATATATGCTGTTATATATCGGCTAAAATTAACCTCAAACGGACAACAGTTTAAGAATACGATCCAGCTATTTCTAGAAACTATTTGAAAGCATCTATAAAATCTTAAATCAGAATATATAATTTTAATTTAAACAAAACATTTTTTATCGTCTTTATCATACGTATTTAATATAGGGAATATAATTAGGGGGAAATGAATCTTTTAGTTTACAGAATTGAGCCTTGAATTGTATGACAAAAAACAGCAAGATTATCCTCACAAACTATCCGGAAATAACGGTTCACTTAGATGAGAACTACTTTTCCAATATATTGCACCTCTCGATCTTCTACAATATAATTTACAGTAACAGAATAGTTTTCCTTCAATTCACTATTATTATTGTTATCCTACTTGACTTGGCAGAGGTAGACCGCAACATCTAGACCAAGAATCCGTGTGGTCTTATGGAAAGAGGGAAACAAGTGGCTGGAGCATTTAGAGGTAAGAGTCCGACTTGGCTCCGTGACGCTGGATGAGGAGGTAAGTGCCTTCCAGGAGGACTTTTTTAGGGGAAGCATTTACCCCACATTAGCGTATCGAATGGGAAAACCCTCTGAAAACTCCCACCAAGTAGTCCGACTCACGAGGCAAGATGCTGAACATCACAAACGCCATCGTGTCACCTCGTTTTTTGAAACAGTGTTTACAACAAAGCCGCCAGCAGATTGAACCTCCACCCTAATGCTCACCAACGGTGCGCATTGCTACCGAGTCATGAGTCGGGCATTATTATTGTTCTTAGGCAAATTGCATATACTTAACTGCAATCTTAGATTTAAACTCACAAGTTTATTGTTATTATTTATCAACAAGAATTAAGATATTTTATATAGACTTTGCATAATTCTTGAAGCTACTACAGTTTTACCAATAATTAATTTTTAAATTTTGAATCGGGAAATAAAAAATTGGTTCTAAATTTTCTTGAGAAATTATTATTGTCTTTTTCTATACTTTATTGAAAATTAAAAAAACTGATAATACAACTTTTTCAACCGATAATATTAGATTTTAAATTACATTTCAAATATATAGTTGGTTAATGACATTAAAATACTAGTATACTTAAAAAAAAAAATCATAACTTACTTGTCGCATCGAAGAATGGAAGGAAGAAATAGAATTAGGTCCGTTGGGTTCTTTATCTTCTTCGTCTTCTTTTTGAATCTTCCAGGTCCACTATGTTAGTCCACGAGACAGATCTCGATGTTCTGAGGCACTGGGTCGAAATTCTCGCTCAACAAGTTATCACAGCTTCCAGTCTCACTGACGAAAAATTCCTGCCCGAATCCAAGCCGGGAAGAAGAATCCAACAGGATGACGGAGCTGTCCGAACTGGTGGTGGACGAAGGTGACGATGACAGCGGTGAAGTGGCGTCCTCAACAGGATGTCTTCAGCGTGGGTGGTACAGGAAGGCTATCTTTAGGACAGTCTTGCTGCGGAGACACATCCGATGGTGATCTATCGAAGGGCGTGGCATCATTACTGGACGGATCCCAATTGGTTGGATGAGGCACTCCATAAGCCATCCAAATCGTCGCTGATGACAGTGCTCACTGTATGACGTCAAGGACGATGTCAGGTGTCATATCCGACGAGTCACCACCAGGCGATCCGGTGTCGAATTCCAATGGGTAGCAGGTCTGGCCCAGCAGCTTCAGTTCTGATCCCAGATCCTTGAAGCCGATCTCCGAATCTTCCTTTGGAACAGGTTCTTGATGTCTTCCTGCAGCTGCCATGAAGCGAAGCGATCACCTCTGTTCCCACCCCGGTGCTGGGACTAGAGCTGGGAGGGGGGTGGATTATGTAGGGCGGACAGGTCCTCAGGGACACTGGACTGGTGCCCAGAGCTCCATCGGGTGGAGGAGGAATTGTCAAGGTCGCGATGAGGGGAGTCGATGTTTTCTATCTTTCAAATCGCTGCTGCCCAAACTGGAGCCATTAGCAGATAATGATGCGTGACCGCTGTCTAAAGAGTCATGTCTGTATTGGGAGATTTGATGGTTTTCTTCATAAAGTCAATTCCTGAACCTTTGTCAAAAAAAAAAATTACATGTTTAGTAACTCGATGTGTAATATAAAATACAGAATTATGGCAAAAGTATTAGAATTACAAAATCTTTTCTAACTGAAAACTGGTAAGTCTGTCATATTAATTTTGCATTTAATTGTTAAGAAATCTGTACATTTATGTTTAGTTGATCATAGGCCGAAACATTTTATTACATGATAAGCAATCTCTGCAAGCATTTTCAGGAGATCATTTCTTTTCTGCTGGTAGAATCTCCTAGGTTTAAGTGATATATACCATGTTATAATAAAATGTCCAATATAATTAAATTAGAACTTTGAAGAAAGAGAACAGGGGCCTGATGTCCGAGTGGCTAGCACTCGAAATTACAGGTTTCAGGTTCGAGTCACAGTGATATCATGATTTTGTAGTGGTTCAGAATCCACTTTAAACCGTAGGGTTGACAACTTACTCTGTAAAAAGAAAGCCTCTACTGTCTCGGGAAATTTGTCAATCGGCAAATGACCTTGCCAACCATAGACTTTTGAGCCAAAGAAGAATAAGAATTTAATTTCTCTGCTCTCTTTCTTCAAATGTCTAATTTATCTATTAACTCCCAATGAGTTTTTTCTGACTGCTTTTTTACACTAATAGATTGAAATATAGAACCCTGCTTTAAAAAATATCCCGAGATCGTCCCTACTTTTATCTATCGAAACAGGCACAGTAAAATTTTAAACTATTCTGAAAAAGAGGTAAAAAAGATTTACATTTTGATAATGTCCTAGTTTCCTATGTAATGCTTCATGCGATTTAATGTTAGAATTTTCATAGGTAGTTTTTTATTTGAAGGAATTCTTAACTTTAAAACATTATAACTAAGTTTGAATTGCTTAAGGACAGTTAAAAAAGCGAAAAGCTTCGTTACAGGTTCGGTAGTGATGTCCTCGTTGGAGACTAAACTACGATCCATATCTAAAAAAATTACATTTCTATAAGACACCAGAAAGAAAGAAAAATAGATACCTCCAAGTTCAACATTCCTCTATGCAATCCCTGCACTTCTCTCCGGATACCCATTGCAGTCTTCAAGATTCTTAAAAGGAGTGCTCCAAGAAATGCTGCAGGTGGTGTGTCCACTGTGGTGCTCCTTCCAATGATGAAAAGCCTATTTTCTGGAGTAACAGGTGGAGGGAATCATGGTCGTAGATCAATGATATCTGGATCCAGGCAAATGGTCTCTTCTGCGAAAGGAAGATTCACCTCTTCTGCTTGCAGATGCTTCAAGATATCCAGAATGTTATTCCCAGAATTGATGTTGGGCAGCAAAGTCTGGGCTATGCAGCCCGAAGCTTGAATCTCTGCGAATCATCGGATGGGGACCATTGATGGAGTTTGATGGGTACAGACTCCATGGAGTGGACTCTCATTCGGCGTGCTGTCAGTATCACTTTCTGATGGTGAGATGTCCACATCAATGATCTCTTTCTAATGGCAGATCTTGATGATTCTCTTGATCGTGATTAGTAGCAACGAGAGAGTCAGCGCAGCTTTAAGATTGGAATGTTCGTTATGACTCTGCCATCTGA
>BPLR01012750.1:0-21388 GCA_021605095.1 Caerostris extrusa | reverse complement strand
TTTGTTTACAGGAAACTTTTTGAAAGGCATATGAACCACAAAAGTATCAGGTTTATGATGTTGTTACTTTATTACTGTTGTTACTTATTATTAGAAAATTTATAAAATGTACAAGCATTGAACTGATTAAAAAAATTTTTTATTAAATTAGGAAAAATATGTAACATAGAATTGTGCTTAAGAATAAATCTGTTATTGTAAAATAATAAAAAATATTTGTTTATCTTTTAATAATATTTTTTATGCCCGTCATTCAGTTGTAAGAAGAAATATGCGGAAATGTTCTACCATCCGAAAAGAACTTCCACCCATTAATATGTTTAAGCAACTATGACAATATTGAAGAGAAAAATGTGCTATATTTACGGCAGTATATAAAAATATAAATTATGTTATTATGGGCTACACATGGATGTCATTTTTTATATATACTCGAAGGATATAAATTAATGTTCCATAGATGATGTATGCAACAGGAATATTTTTTCTTGTGAACCTACGCATAATATTTATCGAATAAAATTATTTTTATAGTTCATTTATACTGATAAATACTATAAAATACAATCATAAAAAATATTTAAGGATATAAAATTAAGAAGATATTACTTTACATATACACCGCTAGATATATAATCGGTCATTACGTGGGATCGAAACAGCTGATTAATTAATAATAGCAACATTTTTTTACTAATAATACTATAAACAGGTGATAATTTCACAACAATCATTTTCTTGAAAAACAACATCATTACACGCATTAAATTCATTTTTTTTGTTAACACCTATTGCTGAATGCAATGACCAAATCATTGATGAACAGATTGGTTTGGTTTGTTTGCTCTACGGTCATTTGTGCACACAAAATAAATAAATAAATATTGACAAGTGAGTTTATGTACTTTTACTACTTGCATGTATTGCTTGGCGTGACCATAGATTACATTAAATAAATAAATAACTATACCTATATGTTATACCATGTGCGTTTATATATTTGATCATGTGTGTGTATTGCTTGATGTGACATTCAAATTTACATTAAATAAATAAATAACTATACCAATGTATTTTTACAATGAATAATATACCAATATATAAAGTGATATTAAAATTTACATTGAATAAATAAATATGCCAATATATTATACAGATGCGTTTATATATTATACCATCTCCGTGTATTGTTTGATGTGACATTAAAATTTACATTAAATAAATAAATAAATATACCAATATATCATACAGATGCCTTTACTTATGTTGACCACCTACGTGTATTGCTCAATCTTTGTGATTAAAAATCAAACTAATAATACAATAAATAATAATGCAAAAGGCCTTTATTTTTGCTTAAAATGAATTCTTTATGACTAAACCACTATTTCCCAATTCATTCATTTTGATTGTACAGCTTCCTTTAGGCTTCTACCAACCTATCAGAAAAAAAAAAAAAACACGAAAACAGCTACTTAGCGCACATGCAAATTTCTTTTGACTTCTCTAATTGGATGAACAGACCCACGTGACACCTATTTTTATTAATATTATCGTTCTATTAGCTACGGTCTTACGCCTCCTCCTTTTTGGATCAGGTCCATCTCTTACGCAAAAGAAAAAGTCACAAATATGACTTTTTCTAAATCCGAATTAAGTGCGTGAAAAAAAAAACATAAATTGTGAAAAGTTGTTTTTCATAACCTTTTAATAAACGACGCTGGTTTAGAAATTACACAATAAAATGAAATTGTTATTGCAAGTTTATGTTTTCAATCTTAAGAATTCATAAATCTTAAGAAGTGAATAATAATAATAATAACAACAGTTTTTATGATGTTTTAAATTTTAATTTACATCAAGAAAATTTCATTAGCTTTGAGGTTATATTTATTTTTAAGATAATGAAACACAATAATTCAATTTTAATACTAGTAATTCTTATCTTTGTTCTTATGTTTGAATTTTCAAATTTACAATTGAATTTTTAGAACTTGCAATCGAATTTCCAAAACTTGCAATCGAATTTTCAAAATTAACAATCAAACAAAATTTACAATCTAATTTTCAAAATTAACAATCAAACAAAATTTACAAACGAATTTTCAAAATTTTCAAAATTTACAGTCGAACCTAATTCTTAATGTAGGAGTTAAGTTACGCATGGAATCTATTTTCAACAACACTAAAAATATTTTTCGTTACAGACAATAATATCCTCATCCTCACTTTGCAGCAGAAATAGAGGATCCGTATAAAATCGGCATAAATCGCAGAACAGCAATTTACGATCGTCCCCTCTCATTTGGTCTCCAGATTCCAAAAAGGACTTCTCGTGATAATTATACAATTTGCGTATCGTAAGAAGAAAACTGAAAAAAATCTTATCAATCAATTTGACTATTTATGGAATTAAAAATTTAGCATCAGTTTTAATTTTCTGAAAGCAGAGGGAGCTGAGATACAGCGGCGTATTCATAATATTTCCTACTATAACATTCCTCAATCAGAATGGCAAAAATTGGGGATCGAGCTTTGTTTTTTACAATCTTTTTAAAAATGACAATCAACTAATCTTTCCTCAGTCGTTTTCGTTAATTACGTTTATACTTTCTAAATTTACACGTAGAATTTTCAAAATTTTGGACCGGCATTATTTTTATTTTTATTATTTTTTTTTCTTTCAAAATTTCCCATGAGTTTTCCCTCAAAATTTTAGTTGTTAAAAATTATTATAAAAGCTGTCGTAAAAAATAAAATGCAATAGTAAAATTAAGTTATGCATGAAATCCATGTTTAACAAATCAATATTTTTCTTTACGTATAAAAATATTTTTCAATTTCTCGTCGCAACAAAATGATGAGGATTTTGTATTTGAAAAAATGAATCGTCAAAAGCAGTTTATGATCGTCCCCTCTTATAGTATGAAATGTGATTTAAAAATATTTCGATGTTTGAAGGTTAAATAGATAAAGGACTAAATCATAAGGAACCGAAAATTTTAACAAGCAACCCCCTCAATTGTTAATAAATGAATTATATTCAGTCTTTTAATTCCACAAATAATTTAATTATCACTGGCTGACCATATATATTTTCTAATTAAAAATTGCTCTTTAGAGGACAATTTGAATGGCAAGAGTGGGGTGGAAATAAATGTACATAATTCTAAGATCTTTACATTAAAGCTCAAAGCATAAAAATCTTTCCTCATCGTTGCCGTTAATTACGTTTTATACTTTGTACGATTACATTTATGAAATGCGTTTGTTTTGGAGTGGCATTATTTTTTTTTATTTATTTATTTTTTATTTTTTTTTTTTTTCTTTTAGTTTTCCCATGAGTTTTCCCTCCTTAAATTGTTTAGGATCCCATGTATTATAGTAAAGTGTCGTAAAAAAAAATGTTCGTGAGATTGTGTATTAAGGAAAAGCAAGGAGAGAATGGTATGTAATGAAATCAATAGATAATGAAAAAAAATGATTCAGATTTCTTTTAGCATAAGAAATGATGAGGTTATTTTGTGTGTTTGTAAAAAAATTAACGTAAAAATATAGAAATAAAAATTATTATAGTAGTTGATATTTAAAGATATTTTTGTTTAAATGATGGATTAGCAATGTAATCGAAGAATAATTTAACAAACAAACCAAAAAAATGTTATTATCTATATTTTAAGTCATGAAATAATTTTATAATCATTCAGTATAGATATTTGCTTTCAAATTTTTTATAGGGATAATTTGCTAATTACATTATCATTGGAATACATCATCATCATCATTCGAAAAGAAATTTGTTATTTATTGAAACAATTTGCTATAAAGCAAATATGAAATAAATTCAAACATATTATAATTAATCAAACATCAAATTAATATAATGACCAACTTGTAAACAGTGAAAAAACCATGTGTCTTTATCATGGATGTTGTAGTGGTTCGGAATCCACTTTAAACTGTATGTCCTTGTCTTATATGACTACTACTACTACTACTACTGCACTGCATCACTAAGCATTTAGAGCTGAGTTACCTATACAGTTTTGGAATGATGTAGGTGAGAGAGTCAGACTGGGTTCCGTGTCACTCTTACAATCAAATCAGACCGGGACTTACGTTTACAATTTCGGATTCCGAACCGACAAGCCTTCGTTTTTGGCACCGCCGGGACTCGAACGCTAGACACTCGACCATTCAAGTCCCTGTCTAATATGACTGTAGAGCGTTGGCATGTAAAATGAAAACATCTCTTGTTACCAGAAATTCACCATTATTTAAATGGCTGCAGCCCGCAAGGGCTATTGCGCCAATGAAAAGAACTAAAAAATTATGATGAAATTTTACACAATTTAATTTAAAAATTTTAATTTAATTTAAACGTTAATAATAATTTGTTAACCAACACTAGCATTTAAACGATTACTAATAAAACGAGTGGTTTTAATTAAATGACGGTGGTTAAATGTTTTAATTAGGCGGTTTAATATGAAAATGATTTAATAAAATAAATATTTCTTTTTGCAATTTTCAAAATTGTAATATTTTTTTAATAAAAAAAAATGCTATATTTTTTATTAATCTCTTTTATTTGTAAGGGAAAAAAAAAAAATTATAAATAAATTTGATGATATAAACCAAATTAAATTAAATTCCACATAGCATATATTAAATTATATTTATACTGGGAAAAACATCTTTTAATCGAAATTTATTTTTTAAGCATATAATTATCTGAAATTAATTTCATTTCGATTATATTTTACATAAGAAAGTACAATTAAACACGGCGACCATGCAATTACAGAAAAACCAAAAATCAAAAATGTGTTTCTATTTTCATGGAAACCCCACACACCTACCTTTACGAGAAACAACATATTCCATACAAGGACAGTCAACCCTCCCAACAAATTAAAATCGTTTGGTTTGGACAGTCCTTTGTTTCAAAGAGAAGCGAAAAAAGTCAGCAATCTCTTCAGTCGTGCGACCTTGAAAAAGTCAATTTTTTTCGTTAGATTCTCGCCACCCATACCCATATTTCTCTTTTTAAGTCAAATCTGAGAAAATTTGCCGGCTTCTGATTGGACAAGAAAGGGTCGACCTATGTCTGCTGACCCGTAGAAGAAGCTAGAGGTACGACAAGCATATCTTAGAACGATGTGTTCATTTGGTAGATACTCCCACGACGTAAAAGTACATACACGCATGCATGTATGTGTGCGAGTATCTCGCAAAAAAAAAAAAAAAAAAAAATGCAGCGAAAGTATATTTAATTCTTACTTCAGGTAGTCAGTCATTAATACTCACCAAAAATTATAGGTTTCAGGGATTCAATATGGAAAGGATTTTTTATTATTATTGTTATTGCAGTTCTTATTTTGGGGTTGTGTTCTACGAATTTTCGTATATTTCTTCATTATAGGTTTGATTTTTCTTATTTTTTTTTTTTTTTCGTCTTATTGTGTGGTTTTTCTCATATTATTAAAAAGAAATAAAAGAATAGGAAAGATTTCAATTTTTTTATTTTTATTTTTTTTTTTTATGTGTGGAGAAGTTTGTTTAGCATATTGCGCTTCGTTGAATACATGACAGCTTATTTTTCTAATGATAACAATACAGCGAGTTTTTACGATGCTGAACATAGCGTTTGTTTCACAAGTGTTTTCGTTCTATTATATCGGTGGTGTATTTTGGCAAAGATATTTGTTAGGATTGATTGTTCTCTTTAAATGTTTGAAATTCAATTACATTTTATTAAAAAAATAATTTTTGACAAGGAAGAAAAATTTCGGCAATTATTAGCTTTTATAAATTATTTTTCGCCACCTTTTAAAAAGATTCCATAAATTTAAAAGATTCCATAGATTCTTTACCCTAACACTAACATCTTTGATTCTTTGGCTTTCTTTGATTTCTTTGGATTTGGCTTTCTTTCGGTTCGGATAGATAATGGTAAAAATATTTATTTTCTTCGATATTATAACATTCAATAATCCAACAATCATTAGATATCATAACAACAAGATAAAAGTCAAAAACATAATATTGATGAAATAAATTGCATTGAAAAGATTTTAGTTCTGATAAGAATTAAATATAATTAATGAAACATTTTTTTTTAAATTCTAATGCAGCTGGCAAACACTTAGACTGCTTGGTCTTGGATGCCTTAAGGCAAGCACTGTATAGACGTACTCACTTTGCGTTACCCAGGGGGCGCGTGTGACTTGAAGGTAACCTCGTGTTGCGTGTAACCTCCCAGCAACGCTCTACGATTCTGTTAGACCGGGACCTACTGTTTAAAGTGGATTCCGAACCGCCTGGACTCGAACCCGAAACCTGTGGTACCGAGCGCCAGAGAGCTAGCCACTCGGCCATTCAGGCCCCATTAAGGAAACATATAATAAACGTAATGCTATGTTTGACGTATTCAGTTAATAATGCTCTTCATAAAACAAGTTTAAATAATTTAAAAATATAAAGACTAAAATTCATTGCTTCGTTTATATGAACATATAAACGTTAACATCTTTGATTCTATAGGCTTTCTTTCGGTTCTGATAGATAGTGGTAAAAAATTGTAGTTTTCTTTCAATTATCCATAGCCACAATCATAACAACCAGTAATCCAACAATCACCAGATATCGTAACAAAATAAGAGTCCAAAAAACATAATATTGATGAATTAAATTGCGGGGGAAAGAATTTAGTTTTGATAGAAATTAAACATAATTAAGGAAATAAATAATAAAAACGTAATGTCGTGTTTGATGTTAGCGTAGCGAATCAGTTAAATAATATTCCTCATAAAACAGTTTCAAATAGTTGAAAAATAACCGCTTGTATATTTTTAATAATTGAAAAATAATTGCTTCTAAATGTAATACACTATTTTATAATAGAATATTTGATATTTTTAAAACAAAATATTCAATTCATGGTGAATAAGAATCAAACTAATAAGCAATTTTAATAATAGATAATAATATGTTTGCTGTTGTTCATTTTAGAATGTCTGACCTGAGATCATTCACCACTAGATCTGTAATTATATAGCAAATTCTGCGTAACCCAGAGTGCGCAACAGGGACTCAATTACTTTGCCTCTACTATCACAATTTTGAATGAGCCTTTCCAAGGAAGGCATAGGGAATTCTCAATCTTCCCCTACTTCTCAAACTTGATGGATATGCCTATAAATTTCGCGAACTATAACTATTAACATAGACAAGGAGGTTTCTAATTGAGTTTCGAACCTAACTCAAATTTCTAAAATCAAAACGCTATCCATCAGACCTCCCCAGCATAAGGCAACAACATAACCTCTTTTATTGATCTATCATAAAATTATGGATGCCTTAAAAAAGAACCTAGGAACGGTAGATAAATTAGAGAATTAGAATTGTGAATTTGATAAAACTACATAAATTGATGTAAACCAAACATTAATGGGTTTATTGATAACACTGCAGTAATTGCTGAATTAGACACTAATGGATCTATTAATAAGACTACATAAATTGATGTAAACTATTCATTAATGGATCTATTGATAATACTACAGAAATTAGTGGAATTAGACGTAAATGAATTTATTAATAAGAATACATAAATTTATATAAATTAGGCGTTAATGGATCTATGGAGAACACTGCAGAAATTGGTGGAATTTGGCATTAATGGATTTATTGATTAATAATACTACAAAAATTATTAATAAGACTATAAATTGATGTAAATTATTTATTAATGGATCTATTGATAATACTACATAAATTAGTGGAATTAGACGTAAATGAATTTATTAATAAGATTACATAAATTTATATAAATTAGGCGTTAATGGATCTATGGAGAACACTGCAGAAATTGGTGGAATTTGGCATTGATGGATTTATTGATAAAACTACATAAATTGATATAAACTAATAGTTAATGGATATATCGATAATATTTCTAAAAGTTTTGAAATTAGCCATTAATAGATCTATAAACAGCACTATAGAAATTGGTGAAATTAAATATTAAAGGGATCTATATGACCACAAAAATTAATGTAAACTAGACATTAATGAAATCGATAACACTACAGAAATTTATGGAATTAGACATTCATAAATCTATTGATAAAACTACATAAATTGATGTAAAATAAGCATTAATGGATATATTGATAAGGCTACAAAAATTGATGTAAAATAGGCATTATTGGACCTGTATGGTTATATAAATTGATGTAAAATAAAATATTATTGGATCTATATGACTGCATAGATAGGATCTATATAACTACATACATGGAAAAGACTACAAAATGTGAAGTAAAAATAGGCATTAAGGGATCTATGGATAACATTACAACAACTAATGGAATTAGACATTTATGAATTTGATAAGACTATATAAATTAGTGGATAATAAGAATGTCGGATCTATTGATAACATTTAGCATTCAGGTTAATATATTAAAGATAAATAATACATGATGAGAAACATGCGTCCTATTATGAGTTGAATCTAAAATATCGTCTATTTAAAACAATTTTTTATAATGCTTAAAACTGCTTTATATTCTGTTCATACAAAAACCATTACATAAAGATTATTAAAAACCATTATATAAAGATTTGCATAAGTAAAACTTTGAAAAAAAAAAAATATTATGAACTCTTGACAGTTTAAGCAAAAATTCTTTATTAGTAAAGAACCCAAAGTCGTAACGTTTTAAAACCAAAAATTTTAATAGGATTATCACATTTCGAAGAGAAAAATTCTAGGAAGGAACTCGTATGTCTTGAAGGCAAATTAAAAATTCAAAATTACCATTTCAGAATTAAATTCGAAAAATGCGAATTCGAATTCCATACAAAAAAAAAAAAAAAAAATAAGACAGTATTTTTAAAAATTAAATTTTTTTTTTTCCTTTTAATTCTTCTAAAAGTTTTTAGGGTTTTAAAAAAAAAAAAGTTATTCAAAATTAATAGAAATGGTTTCTAATGGGACATAGGAAAGGGTAAAAAAATGTGCGAATGTAAAGCAAAATGGAATCAACCAGGAAGGGTATAGTGGATGGGGGGAGCTTCCCTCCCCCTCCCCTTTTTTTTTTTGAAATCGGAAGCAAAAAATAAGAAAAAAAAAAAATGAGAGAAGAAAATTGTGAAGATTCGGTTTTAATCGAAAAGAGCTTTGAATTTCGAGCAAAATAAAATGATGGAGAATAATTTCAACTCTAGAATTGCAAAAGGAGATTACATTTTTTAAAAAAAAATAAATTATAAAACTAATATTTCATAAAATTTTCTTTCTGTCTGTTCATAGATTCATTTCTTAAAAAGAAAAGAAAATGAAAGGAAAAAAAAAAAATGAAAGGTATTTTCTTTCTGAAATAATGCTTGAAAATTTAGTTAAATAAATTGATTCGTTTTCTTAAGTTAAACAAAAGAATCAACATGATTTTTTTTTATAAAGAATAAAAATATTTTAGCTCATATTTTTTTCTTAATATTTTTAAAAAATTAATGAATCGTGACATGCATGTATATAAAATAGTAAATGAATTATCAAATATAAAAATTTCTTACAGCCTTTTTAATTATAAAGTTACAAATCGTATTTATTAATAAACAAGTATAAATTGCTAAATTATTTTTAATATGTAATTTTTATATGCTATTAATTCACTACCTTCGGCCACAGGTGTAGCAGGAATAGTTAAAAAAACTAAAAATATTTTCTTTTCAATGTACTTTTAACAATGAATTTTTAGTTTCCAAACTGTTACCCTACTTATTATGCTTTTATAATGTGTTAATTTTATGAAAAATAAAAGTAAAGATTATGGAAAATTTCAAGACAAATTTGTTTAATGTTTTACGAAAATTTAATCTTTTTATTTCTGATCACTTCAAAGTGGTCTAATTTAGAAATATACATTTAAAAAACTCAATTGTTGTAAAACAATGCTTATAAATTAGAAATTTTCATTCAATAAAAAATATTTTTTTCGTTATAAATATTTTTTTAATTAAATTTTTGTCATGAAAAATATAATGGAAAAATAAAATATAATGGATTCAGTAAAAAAAAAAATAATAATAACAAGCCTGTATTATAGCTCTTAAATTAAAAAATTAATACAAACAAACAAATAAATCATATATTCAATTATATTAAACGATTCAACTTGACTAATAATTTGATAAATTGACTAATTTCTATTGATTTATTGATTATTTATATTTAATTGTAAGTAGAATTATAAATATTATATGTAATTTATAATTATAACTATTATGAGTATAGTATTATTTGAATCACTTTTTTATTGACTCTATTATACTATAGACTCTATTGACTCATTGGATACATATAACTTGACTAATTTCATTAAAAAAATAACGATATGTATTTTAGAGATATTTTTAATTTGCTTGATAGGATATAAATCAAAATTAAAACTACCATCATCCCGTAAATAAAATAATTTTAAAATAATTAAATAATAATAATTAACAATAAATAATATAAAATAATTAAATAATTTTATTTTTGTTAGTAGAATGAAAACCTTTTCATCTTCCTCCATCTCTCTATCTTTCTCTCATACACACGTATATATGTATATATATATATATATATATATAATAGTAAAAAATAATTTTTAAGTAATTAAATAAATTTATTTTTGTTAGTAGAATGAAAACTTTTTAATTTTTTTTTCTCTCATTTCCCATACACACACATATAATATATATGTGTGTGAGTGTGGTGTGTATATACATATATGTATATATATATAATCATAACATATATTTCATTATATATATATATGACTGGAATATTATTCTCAGATCTTGGTAGTGTCTTAGTTCTCCGTCGCAGTGCGCCATGTGAATATAAACGAATTAAATAATCGTCATTAATAAGAATTCTTCACTCGCTATTAACATTCACGACTCGATTCTCGCGCATATTTGCATGCAAATACATCCAGCCGAAAAGAGAGTACGCCGCCCCAAAATTATTATTGAGGAGGAATGAATTCTATTTTGATCCGCAAAAGATTCGAAATCCCGTCGTAAACATGACTCCTGTGAGAATTCTAATTTCGACCGGCGTCTCCAATTATATATGTCTACCTGGATCAGAAACAAACAGGCACACGAGAAATCTGCGCTAATTAAAAATTTCTCCCATCCCTCCCAAAATTCCGGAAATCGTATCAGAGAGCAGACCCACTCTATTCCCGAAACAGCGAGGAATTAGATACGGCTGGAATTAGAGGGAGAACGCGGTATAATGAGGCTAGTTTTAAAAAGCGCATTGCTGCTGCTTTTAGACCCCATGCACCCCTGGTACACCTCTACCCCCACCCCTTCCATTTTTCCAGCTTGGCGCACTTTAATACCGAACCTACATATATATCGCGGCACGAAATCAATTTCCAATTTGGAGAGACCGGCAGCAGCAAACGAGAAGAATCCTCCTCCATGCTACAGCAGAATTAGATCCGTGCTGCCAGGTATATAAACCTTTCGTCAACAACCTTTCACAACGCATTCACAAACTTATTATTATAAACCTTTCCACAATACAAAGCATCCTCGTCCGCCCCCCTTCCCAATGAAGATGTTAATTCGCAGTTGCGATTACCCCATTGAAACAAGTCGATGCAAATCCTCTTACCATGCCTTCCGGAGATCTAAAATCTCCAACCCTCGCCACCACCCCACCTTTTATTCGAACACCTCTCCAAAGGACAACACCAACATCTGTCGGTGGAGCACCCCATCCATATATATATAAATATATATATATATATCCCTGCACGGTATCGAATCGTCTGAAATTTGTCATGACTTTGCAAAGTGCCATCCTAGACTGGGCCCAGTTCATTTGGATAGGCCGAAACGGCTACTGATTAACAGCAAGGATTAGACACTTCCCCAAATTTTAAGAGGATTATGTACTCACTCTATAGTTTCACCGTGGATAAAAGCCTGGCGTGTCGTGCGCACCCGCGGTATTATCTGTTGGATGGGAAACATAAAAGAGTAAAGCACCGTCACTGCATTGGTCAAGAGGCAGGAAGAGCCAGCATGGGTTTGTCTGCTTGCTACTTCCACTTCTGCCCTTTTCATAATGGTTGCTCCAACAATTTGCTAGCTCCAAGGAAATTTAATACAACACGGGCTTGCTTGTTAGGAGCTGGCAGGGGAAATCCCATAATTTGAATATTCCATTCTTCGCAAGTCGCTGAAAAGACTGTCGGAAAATTTTCCAGGTTCTGGTCGTCGAAAAGTCGCACAATCGACCTAAGACCTTTCCCGCACCAGGGAAATACGATACCCAGGTAATTCCTGCCTTTCAATGATTTACTTGCAGGACAATAATTTCTATTGAGTTGCAGAAGGTCGGAGGGGGATTTTGTTGAGGAATTTGTGGTGTCTTTTGTTAAGCCCCCAAAGATCTCTTGATTTTGCATGCAGTTCTAAGGTTCAGATGGATAAATTCTAAATGGAGACTAACTCTAAACAATATTGCAAGTATTGGGAAATTTAGCATTATATTAAAATAACAAAAGTAAAAAAATAAATAAAAAAATAGAAAGTACGAAAATATGAAAGCTGCAAAAATCTATATAAAATACAAAATAGATATAGATAGATAAATAAAGATAGCTATCCAAAGTACACATAAGATACCTGTAAAAATAATTAATAAGTAATAAAGCAATAATAATAAACAATAAAATAATAATAAAAAATAGTAATAACAATAAAAAATTACAATAAACGATAAAAAAAAAAAGTATAAAATATAAAATATAATAAAATATAAAATAAAATATAAATACTGCACGAAACTATATAAAAAACAAAATAGATAATAAAAAAAGATAGCTATCCAAAGTAGACATGAAATAGCTGTTATAAAATACTTAATAAATAATAGTAATAACAATAAACAATAAAATAATAAAAAAAAATAGTAATAATAAACAGTAAAAAATAGCAAGTATAAAATATGAAAGCTGCAAAACTCTATATAAAATACAAAATAGATATAGATAGATAAAAAAAAAGATAGCTATACAAAAATAAACATAAAATACGGGTTATAAAACAATTAATAAATAATAAAGCAATAACATTAAACAATAAAATAATAAAAAAATAGTAAGTGTAAAATATGAAAGCTGCAAAAACTATATAAAATACAAAAAATAGATATAAATAAAAAAAGAAAGTTATCCAAAGTAAACATAAAATACCTGCTATGAAATAATTAATAAATAATAAACAAAAAACAATAAACAAAAATAATTAAAATATATTTAATTCAGTGAAAAAGTCTTATCATGCGCATTACAAATATATATATCATATTTAACAGTATCATTTGTATCTTTCATATTTATTTCATGTATTTTAAAAATTAAAACAAATTTTAGGACTTATGCTAAGAGACTTTTTATATATGTCTTACGCTGTTAAATTTCGAAATTTTAGGATAATTTTGACATCTATATCACGTAAATTCGGACAAATATTTTAACAAATATTTTTATCTCTAGAAAATTACTAATTTCAACTAATAAGAAGAAATATTTTTAGATATTTTTATATTAAAAAACAAAAAAAAAATTTTGAAACAAAAAATGTAAATAATGAATATATTTATTATTACATATATAGCACAATTATATATAGATATATATACTTATAATAGTCTATAAAAATTAGAAAAATATTCAGCTTTTCTTAGGAGGAAATTTATATAAAGTGCAGTTTATTTGTCTTTTTGTTTAAATTATATAAAATCTACTACTTTTCCTACAAAATGATTTAAATACACATTTCGGCACTTAACAAAATGTATAAACAAACTTAGAAAAACTTGTATAATAAAAGAATTGTGCCAAATTAATATGGTAAATGAAAAAGCTACTGTTATTATATTTTAGGACAGGGCAGAAAATCATGTATATATATATATATATATGGGGTACTCTCTGTGTATTATTATAAATTCTTAATTCTGTCCTTTAAATCAAATATATAAAAACTGGAATAAATGGCTTTCCTATCATTCTTGTAATCACTGTACATTTTGATATCATTATTATAGTTATAAACGTATTTTTAAAAAATATAGAAAACTCTAGTTCAAATGTACTTAGCAATTCCAGAAAACTTAGAATTTTATCTCGAAATACCTTCGTAAAAGAAATACTTTAATTCAGATTTAAATTTCTTCTGCTTAAAACCGATACAGAATTACAATTTCTAATAATGCACGCCCTAAACTTATCTTTATAAAAAAATCTGCTTATAATGCATTTGTCGGCAGCGAACACAGTAATTTAAAGAAATTTATCATCATTACCGACTACAATCTTGTAGGCAAAGACAAAACAAAACTCATTGAGTTTGTGCTATTTAGTTCCAGATCATTAGGCAGGGGATAGATTTCCAGAAAAGACTCTTTATCCAATTTTATTCAAACCAAAATTTCTTTCCCAAATATTAGAAATTCGGTTTATTTACAATTCTATACATGTTCTCTCTACTTAGACAAATCGTTAGCTGATTTTTTTAATGCAGCTGATTTTTTTATCGAACTAATCCAAATATATTTAATAACATCAAAACTCTACGGCAACACTCAAAAATCACTGCTATCAACAAAAAATCACAACTTCTACAAGAAAAAAAAAAACTTTGTGATTTTTGTTGCAGAACAAATTTTTTACACTCATCAGAAAAGTTTAAATCTGATCGAAATAAGTCCTTTTAAAGAAATTATTTTTGACTAAATATCTTAAATATATGATGTAAAATTGCTAGCATTTCTACAAGCAACGAAGAAATATAGCATTTTACATCATTATTTTTTGTTCTAAAACTTCTAATCCCATTCACAACTTAAGAATTCACTTCAAGAATTTATTCAGAACTTTAGAACTAAACTGCCATCAACATCAAAATAATCACAAGAAGACAATACAAAAATATTAAACGATTTTATACCATTTAATTCCAAATCAATCTGCATTCTAAAAATTTTATTCTATAGCTTCTAGTCGCATTAAGAACTAAGAATTCACTAAAGATGGCAGTTTGGTTCTAAAGAACTTTAAAACTAAGCTGCCATCATCATCAACAAAAATCGCAAAATATCAAACGATTTTGTTCCATTTAATTCCAAATCAATCTGCATTCTAAAAATTTTATTCTATAGCTTCTAGTCGCATTAAGAACTAAGAATTCACTAACGATGGCAGTTTGGTTCTAAAGAACTTTAGAACTAAGCTGTCATCATCATCAACAAAAATCGCAAAATATCAAACGATTTTGTTCCATTTAATTCCAAATCAATCTGCATTCTAAAAATTGTATTCTATAGCTTCTAGTCGCATTAAGAACTAAGAATTCACTAACGATGGCAGTTTGGTTCAAAGAACTTTTAGAACTAAGCTGCCATCATCGTCAACAAAAATCGCAAAATATCAAACGATTTTGTTCCATTTAATTCCAAATCAATCTGCATTCTAAAAATTTTATTCTATAACTTCTAGTCGCATTAAGAACTAAGAATTCACTAACGATGGCAGTTTGGTTCTAAAAGAACTTTAGAACTAAGCTGCCATCATCATCAACAAAAATCGCAAAATATCAAACGATTTTGTTCCATTTAATTCCAAATCAATCTGCATTCTAAAATTTTATTCTATAACTTCTAGTCGCATTAAGAACTAAGAATTCACTAAAGATGGCAGTTTGGTTCTAAAGAACTTTAGAATTAAGCTGCCATCATCATAAACAAAAAAATCGCAAAATATCAAACGATTTTGTGCCATTTAATTCAAAAGCCAGGAACAGTTTTCTTAAAAATTGAAAGAAACGTGTTTCAAATGTTAATAGCAAAATTCTTTATGAAAGTAGACTTCTCAATACACATACTGCTGCATTCCAAAATTTCAATAGCATTAGAAACCCCGCATTCACTAAAGAACCACGGAACTTGGTTGCCATTTACCATTCACAAAAATCCCAAGAATCGAGTCGGCGAGGACAAAGCAGAATGTCTGACGACGATTTTGTACCATTTAGTTCCAGACCTTTAGCCAGAAATAGTTTCCCCAAAAGGAACTTGCTTTCATTCTGGCCGAAATCATCCCTGGCCAAAAGCGGCGACATCACTCAAGCATCGGGAAGCAATCGGTATGCCTATTTCCATGACAACAGACGCGTTCGGCCGTCATTAGCACGCTTCATTAGAGACTAGGAAAGGGTGCAGGGGTGGTCCGTGGAAAGGAAGTCCGCACACAGGAATCTGATAATAGAGGACTGGCCAGTGGTCAATACCCAAACCGCCGAGCATTGTTTTGCTGGGGATGTGGGAAACAACTGCTGCCCCACGCAATGGCTGCTGCTGCAGCAAATGACCACCCTTCACAAAAAAGACAGCCAGCATCCACAACATCTCATTCCTCTTCCACGTAAAAATTGGTTGCGGTAATCAATGGTGCTCATTATTTTAAGTTTGTCCACTTCTTAATTTAAAATTACAAAAAAAACTGGGTATATGTATATACATAAATTCAACAGAATGAAAAAATCTTTTATGTGTTCAACTATACTGAAATAAGACAGAATAACAATTGATTCATCTTGTTATAACTACAGCTAATGATCACTGTTTTCAATAGGCAAACATAGTTGTGCTGTTTCATTTCTTTGTTGTGTAAAGATTATTTCGGTAACTAGTAGGAAATACACACAAAAATATTTAATATAATAAGGAATATAAAGCAAAAAAAAAAATATATATATATATATACAAACTAATATTTATGTAGTTCAAAAAAATTATACAAATTTCAAAACTCTAACTATTCAACTATTAGATTGCAGAACTATTACTGATATTTGTTAATCCTACTATCGTAACGAACAGTTAAAAACTGATAAAGTATATTAAAAAAATCTGTAAGAATAATAATATTTCATATATTTTTTTCATGTTAAAAAATGGTTTTAATAATCAACATTTCATGTTTTTTGGGTTTTCCTTTTTGAGTTCATAACTTATTTGAAAGAGAAAAAGGCAATATATGAGACCACATATGCATAGAAACCATATGAACGTTCAATATTTCTTTTTATTATTTTCTACGATTTTTTTAATTGTAGAAACAAGATATAAATATCAAAAGTTTCAAAAGACTTGGAAAGTTTCAAAAGACTTGAAAATATCAAAAGACTTGGATCGTAAATATCATAAAAAGAGCATCCAATATACAACAAAAAATAATGACTAGTTTATAGTCAATAAAGAAGTTGATCAATTTATTAATAATTTCAACACCAAAATTTTTCAGTTTTAAATAATTGATAATTTTATCATAGATTTTGAGTTCATAAATTATTTGTAAAAAGCACAAAAAACAGGAAGGCAAATATAAGGAGACCACATATGCATAAAAACCATGTGAATATTTCTTTTTATTATTTTCTACGACTTTTTTTAATTGTAGAAACAAGATATAGAAATATCAAAAGTTTATGGAGACTTGGATCGTGTAAGTATCATAAAAAGAGCATCCAATATACAACAAAAATAATGACTAGTTTATAGTCAATAAAGAAGTTGATAAATTTATTAATAATTTCAACACCAAAATTTTTCAGTTTTTGAAATAATTAATAATTTTATCATAGATTTTGAGCTCATAAATTATTTGAAAAAGCACAAAACAGGAAAGGCAAAATATATGAGGACCACATATGCATAAAACCATGTGAATATTTCTTTTTATTAGTTTTCTACGACTTTTTTAATTGTAGAAACAAGATATAGAAATATCAAAAGTTTATGGAGACTTGGATCGTAAGTATCATAAAAAGAGCATCCAATATACAACAAAAAAATAATGACTAGTTTATAGTCAATAAAGAAGTTGATAAATTTATTAATAATTTCAACACCAAAAATTTTTTCAGTTTTTTGAAAATAATCAATAGTTTTATCATAAATTTTGAGTTCATAAATTATTTGAAAAAGCACAAAACAGGAAAGGCAAATATATGAGACCACATATGCATAAAAACCATGTGAATATTTCTTTTTATTATTTTTCTACGACTTTTTTTAATTGTAGAAACAAGATATAGAAATATCAAAAGTTTATGATGACTTGGATCGTAAGTATCATAAAAAGAGCATCCAATATACAACAAAAAAATAATGACTAGTTTATAGTCAATAAAAAGAAGTTGATAAATTTATTAATAATTTCAACACCAAAAATTTTTCAGTTTTAAAAATAATTAATAATTTTATCATAGATTTTGTGTTCATAAATTATTTGGAAAGAGCACACAAAACAGGAAAGGCAAATATATGAGACCACATATGCATAAAAACCATGTGAATATTTCTTTTTATTATTTTCTACGACTTTTTTAATTGTAGAAACAAGATATAGGAATATGAAAAGTTTATCAAGACTTGGATCGTAAAGTATCATAAAAGAGCATCCAATTTACAACAAAAATAATGACAGCTTTATAATCAATAAAGAAATAAAAATTAAATTTATTAATAATTTTGTCATTGAGTTTAGTTCATAAATTATTTGAAAGAGCACAAAAATAGGAAAGGTACGAGACGAAAGTATACGAGACCACATATGCATAAAAATCATATGAAAGTTTAGTAATTCTTTTTCCCTACAACTTTTTTAATTGTGGATTGAAGATATAGGAATAAAAAAAATTATCAATACTGCAATCATAAGTATCATAAATAAAGCATCCAATTTACAACCAAAAATATGGATAACTTTTTAGTCAATAAAGAAATTGATAAAAATTATTGATTATTTCAAAACCAAAATTTTTCCAATGGTTCCAACTTTATCTTTGTAGGCATTTGGAAATTTCTTAATTATCGAAAAGTTCGTATGTTAAATTGTTTTAAGCTAAAAATCAGTCAACGTGGCTAATTTTAAAATTATTTTTTATCTCTTTCTTTTTAAACAAAAATTTAAAAAGTCTGAGCTACACATCTGATCTACAAGCAAACAAAGATATCAAAGTCGATTAAAGTACGCAACATGTAAAAATCCATCTGTCTCTTATATGTAAATGTTTGCACTGGAAGAGATATTAAAAAGTTATCAAAGTGTAAAAGGATCGACAGAATATTAAACGATAGATCTTAGATTTGTATACACATATGCTTTGTAGTTAAAGAAATTAATCCAAGGTATGTTTAGAATTCTTCTTTTGTCAGACGGCTAGATTTAATCTTCCCTTTCTTACCAGTAATCAATTAGTTTAGAGTCTTAGACTTAGACAAGTCTTAGTCAAGTTCTTGATTTTCTTTTTTGAGAGCAATTTAGCACAGTCTACCGAACCTAAATGTCATTAGGAAAAAATAGAAGACGCAGACAAGTTTTTATTCAAAAGGGCATTTAAATATTTTATCTGATTACGTCTAGCCGAAAAATGAAAACCACAAAATACGGATGTTTGTTTACTTATTTGTGGATATACCACGTGTTCATTTTATGCATGTCCCGAATGATGTGATAGCATTGTCTCCTGGAATTTTAAGAAAGTATTGAATGGGTTAGGTTTGTCTCTCTACGGTCATCTTGTGCACACGGGGGCTAAACAGACCGAGACCTACAGTTTAACGTGAATTTCGAACCATTACTACTACTACTACACCACACCACATCACTGTGCCTAGAGCTGAGTTGCTCCTTTACAGTTTGGGAATGATGTGGGTGTAGAAGTCTGATTGAAAGAAAACCTGCCTGTATATTCCGGCATGGTATGGCCGTTAGCAATTCCGAACCATTAGCAAGCATTCATTCTACCACCAGAATTTGAACCTGGAGCCTGGTACTAAAGGCTAGAGGGCTGGCTGTAATGGGCCATCGGGCCATCAGCATACATGGGAAGAAAAACAAAACAAACTCTAATAAACTGCCTACTGATTGTTATAGGTGAAACTTTATACGTGTTGTCTGTCGCCATTAAGTCTCTTTATTTTTGAAATCAAATATCATGTAGTGATTTTTGATGGAACAGCTTAGTTTGTTGTAAAGACACAAACAATAGACAGATGTTAGGATTGGCTACATATTTCCAAGTAACAGATTGAACATCTTTCTGGATATAAAATATAAACCTAGTACATTGCACATTTAATTTTAAACAAAAATGTTTAATGAATGCCACAAGATGGCGATTAAAATGGTAATAACTTCCTTCTTTTACATTTGTAGACCAACATTTCGACTTATCCATCCTTTAGGATTTCCATTTCTATCCTTGACTTTTAAGAACTATTATTAATTTCCGGGATCAGAACCCCTACTTTGGTTTGGTTTGTCCTCTTCATTTGTCATTTGTGCACACTTTACACAAATATAATTAGACCGGAACCATAGATTAACGAGGATTCCGAACCACTCTAAACATCCACCAGAATTTGAACCACAAGAAGCCTCTGATGCCAGAGACGCTAGCCATTTGACCATCAGGCCGCCCCATATTTTTTGTTGTATTCAGTTATACATTAATTTGTTATTAATATCTTAAATATTTTTTATGTTATTAGTTTTCTATTTTTAATTGTTTTTGATGTTGTTTTTATTATTGTTATAATTTTAATACGTTCAAAAACATTATTTTTAAGAGGTTCTATTTTAAAAGTTGATCTTTTTTAATGTTATTATTTCTCATGTAAGGGAAAAGAATTAAATAATATAACATAAATAATATGATAAATTAAAATTATGAATTAAAACACCCGCCAAAAATGAAATATTTCATCAACACAAAAAATAAACATCAGTAAATCAATTTAGATATTTACAAACACAATCCATTGAAACAACAATGAAATGGTAAAAAAAAAAAAATTATATTTAAACTATCAACCACTCTATTAAATAAATAAACCAAACATATCCAGACAAAACATTCTCTCCAACGCATATTCCCCAGTGAGCTATTCCAATACCCACCCAAAACTTTTACTACACTAACTTGTTTTCAAAATCCAAAACAAAACAACATGGAGGTTATTAACTTGGCTTGAAATTTTCATAACAAAACAATTTCCAGCAGCAGCTACATTCCATTTGGAAAATAATGCAACTAGAGGAAAATGAAAAAAAAAAAAAGAAAGAAAAAAAGTTGTTATCACTTTTGGACTTGTTCAAATTTGCAGGGTGAATAAAACTATTATTGTACCATGTAGTATCTCGGAAAATTGTTATCGCATTTGCTCATGGTTTAATGACTCTATGCAGTTCGATTGGAACATTAGAATCACAGCCAGCCATGGCTTTCTATTATC
>BPLR01012749.1:0-111050 GCA_021605095.1 Caerostris extrusa | reverse complement strand
ACTGCATTGCTGCTTGAATTTTATTCCTTAAACCTTTCTTGCAGGCTTTTATCATTCAAATTCTACGAAAGACCTCTCTTATAAAAAAGGAATCTAACGAAATTAGCGAAATTCTCAACGGTCTTGACTCTGTCCAAATTTATTCCCCCGTGAATGTAGCTTTCCCACAAGAGCAGTCTTTCTTAAAGAGAAAACAATCTTTACAAGTGTTCTGGCAATGAAGGGACATGAACATCAAAAGTCTCACGCACCAGAAAGCGCGAGGGAAAAACGCTGAGGCGTGGAAGAGGACGCAGCATTCGAAATCTTCCATCTCTTAATCTCAGTCATAATCTCGATTTCATCCCATCAAAGTTATAATGACATGTGGAAGGACGCTAAGCGCCCCTTCGGGACATCGTAGGACGCTATCGCTCCTACTAGCTATTAGTCACTCCCTTTTCTCTATTTCTGAATTCCTTTACGATGAATGCTCCTTTCGTGGAAGCGTTGGAAGATCCAGTCATTACCACATGAGAGATGCATGTTTTCGCATCTTTCGCCTCAGTGCAGGAGCAGAAACCTCGCTTTTTCTATACACTCTTCTCTCTACACAGCTTCTTCAATCTTCTCCTCGGATCCGTTTATAACAAGAACTCCTCGGCCTCATTCTCGATGTCTCGTACTAACTTACAGTACGGGATACTCGTCGGGTCAAGTCTTTTTTCATTTTTATTTTCTTCTCGATGTAGTGTAAGGGTATTTTATCAACGCAACTTTAAGATAAAAAATAGGCAACGCATAAAAATTAGGTATAAATGCTCTTTATTTTTTTTTTATCCCGCATTTCTCGACTTGAAAAATGAGATCACAAGATCAGCATCCACAGATTTTGAAAAAAATGTTCTTTTGTGGTAAAGTTTGCATATTCGGTATATTATTTAGATCTTGTATTTATTTTCATCTCTTTTTTCTTCCATCCTCACACAAAGTTTGGAAAGCATAACCTCAGTTTTTAAAGAAAGAAATTTTAATTTAAACTGATTACCTCAAGCTGTATCAACTTTAATTTTTTTTTAAATATTGCATATCAAAAAATTTATAATTATAAAACCAATAAGAACTGCTTTTAAATGAAAATTTCAAAATCAGAATTTAATTTATTCATACAATGAAGTTGATGATTATACTTTTAAACATTGTATATCGGAACGAAGATTGATGTTTATACTTAAATAGATGGTTGATGTTTATACTTAAATAGATGGTGGATGCTTATACTTAAATAGATGGTGGATGTTTATACTTAAATAGATGGTTGATGTTTATAATTAAATAGAAGGTTGATGTTTATACTTAAATAGAGGATTGATGTGTATACTTAACATTGTATATCGAAATAAAAGTTTTTAGACTTCTTAAGTCTAAAAGCAATAAGCATACCAAAAATATTTTTGTTTAAATTTAAAAAATTCCTAACATCTCAATACATGTTGCAAATTTTAAGCAATGTATAATCGATTATAAAAAACATATAGTTCATAAAATATTGTCTTCTTTAGATTTCTTCAATATAATGAAATTTTTCTTCTTATTTTTGATAAATTAAACTCTAAAAATTTATCAAAGAAAACTTGCTGTGAAGAAATTATTTAAATGAGATTTAATAATGCATATAAATGAATAGAAACAATTTTGCCATCATCAATGTTTTAAAAAGAATTGTCGCTACATTTATTTTTTTATATGCCGTTTAAAATTTTATGAATTTTTATAGTATTCATTCTTTGATGAAAATTAAGTATTAGTTTTAATCGATTGCTTTGTATTTATAAAATATTCTAATGCAAAAACGTCTTTATTTACCGGTAAATTATATACAAATATATAACTTTTGAGTTTATCTAAACACCCATAGTTTTTTTAAATTTAATTTTATACAGTATTTAGATAAAATATGTTAATAAATATTCAAGATCAATCAAAGCAAAATATATAGAACGATATTCATTTAATTAATTTCCATGAAAATTTGCATGTGATAAGTAACGTGTAAATCATAAATACACAACTCACCCACCTTAAAAAAATAAAAAACAGTATTATGTAAAAACATACAAATATAACAAACAAAAATCATAATTGTTTATTCATTTGATTTCCTACTTGATTAACAATTACTTGTTTTAAGTTTGCAGAATCAAATAATTTTATATTCTACATTCCAACGTGTTACTTGTTACTTGGGGAAAAAATTTAATTAATTTACATGGAAATATGTTATAAATAACATGAAAAACAAAAATACACAACTCAGCCACTTCTTTTATTCATACAAATATAATATAAAAATTGTAATTGTTTATTCATTTTATTTCCTACTTAATTAACAATTACTTGTTTTAAGGTTTGCAGAATCAAATTAATTTTACATTCTATATTCCAACCTGTTACTTGGGGAAACAAAAGTCACCTAAATATAGGCAATTGCAATATTAGCACGTTCCCCAATGAGCTCCACTTCTTGCGTCTCCTTGTCTATTTCACGTCCTTGTGCCTTTCCCCAATCCTTGACGTCTTGCGCTTGATTTTTAATCCACTGTCACCCCCTTACCCCGCCGCTGTTTCGTTCCACGCAACACACTTTCCAACCCGGGGCGAATTTGCCGCGCATTAGCATAGCTGCATGCTCATTGGTGTAGGAGGGGGAATTCGAACCTTGCAAGAAAAATTTGTTCTGCATTTTTAATGTGAGGATCCAATTTTTATGCTATCTCCCCCTCCATCCTTTTTACCACGTCAGTCCCTTGCTCAGCGTGGAGGAGACCTTACTTAAACAACAAGACAAAAGAAATAGCACATATGCCTTGTCTGAGGTATATTCTGAGATTGAAGTTTGATTTTAATCCAGAACGACAAGGCAGCCAACCATGGCTTGCAAGACACCTAACCCGCGTCGTTGTTTTGGGACCCCCCCAAAAAAAAAAAAAAATTTAAATTTAAATTTTTTGGGAAAATGAGTCTTTTAGAATTCAATTGATTCTTAACTCGCAGCTGCTTGTAAAATAGCCTGGCTTTTTGTCTTTCAACTTGGAGAAAACATTCCATTTGAATTCAGCATACATTCATTTGTAATCTCATTTTTTATGCTATTTTTATTTAAATTTCTAATCGTGACAATGTATATGAGGCTACTTGGTTTTAAGTATGGAAAAAAGCAATCTTCCCTCTCTCCCCTAAAAAAAGGAAAAAAATATGGTTGTTCTGTGATTATGTTTTTGAACAGAATCTTGAAAGGATAAATTGAAGCTAGGTTATATATATACATTTTTGACCTGAAATTCAATTAACTTACATAGTGGATTAATAAAAAGTTAGTTGTTAATAATTTTCACATTTCAATTTAGAGAAAATAATGCATTTTGATTTATCATAAGAATTCCAGCTTCTATGATAAAACCCTATTTTTCTAAAAATTTGTACTGTGTATGAATCTAAATGAAATTCTTAACATAGGATTAGCAAATAAATAATAGAAAACAAAAACTAAATAGATACTTACTTAAATAAATTAAATATATATTTACATACTTGTGCATGTGTCTGGCTTATGAATTGAACCGAAATTAAGATATTACGTTGAATTTGAATTTTATTTTATTATTTTACGAGTATTAATATATATATATATATATATATATATATAGTTTATCTAAATACTTACTTATTTATATAAACTAAATATATGTTTATTTAATATAATTAATATATATTTAAAGGCAACTAAATATGTAAATATGTATTTACATACCTGTGCAAGTATCATGTTTATGAATTGAATGGAAATTCAGATATTACACTGAAATTAATTTTATGATTTACGACTATTTTATTTGGTCTTCAAATTTCCTTACATTAATTATAAAATTATATAAAAAAAATTATAAAATTAAATTTTTTTTAAAAAATCACATATATTTTCATTTTAAATGTAAAATAGAATTCGCCAAAAAGTTTTTAAATTAAGGCTGTTATAAACAATGGCAAATATTTCTGTTGGATTTTTGTGAAACATCTAAAACCTATAAAACTATTATTATTCTATGAAAAAAAAATGAATTAAATAAGTAATAATCATATTAAATTAGAAAAATTCAACAAGAGATAAAAAAAGATAAATTCATAATGAAACTAGAGAAAAAGTGAAATTTAATTTCAGCATTGAAAACTCTTTCGATTTTAATTTAAAAAATTGATTTTATTAAAAATGGAAATAAGAATTTTTTATATAACGCATAAGCAAACAGAGATAGAAAATTATTTGTTCAAAATTTAATGCACCAATTTTTGGCTTAATATATTTAAATACATAATATTGGATTCATTTATATTGAATCAAATTAAAATTTATAAATAAAATTTTAAAAAAGTATTTATCATTATTATTTTTCTTTAAAATATAAATTATTAGTAAAATTTTAAATAATTGGTTAATGAAATATTTATCTGAAGGTAAATGTTTAAAAAATTAACACCTATTTCAAAAGTTTCATTCTTTTGTTGCAAAAAAAGAAAAATTTTGAAGTCTTCCATTAATTCTATTTGTTACCTAAATGAAGAATTTAATTTTTGATTCTTTTCATTTGATTTTATATATTTTTATATATTGAGAATTGATATAAATATTCCAAAGAAAACTATTTTTAATAACCAGAAAAATAAAAATTTAAATATATGCCACTTAAATTAAAACAAAACATGAAATTGGAAAATGTAAAAAGGTAATATTTTTTTTCTATTGAAAAATTAGTTTAAAACTTTCTAATACTATATATTTTTTCAAATCATTTTATAATTGATTTTTATGGCGTCATAAATTCTATGAGTTTTATTTCGTCATTTTAGATTATAAAAAATAAAATGATACTATTTTATAAAAAATAAAATGTTATCGATAGCGACCTCAATTTAATTATCAGTTATTATTATTTCATTCTATCCTGTCTAATTTATTTTATTGATACCAAAAGTATTTTTGATTAAAGTTAGCATTTACTAGACTGATAGCAATATCATCAGAGCAGAAAGACGGCTTGATACACAAAAACCACAATAAATAAATAAAAAACGAAATCCATAATAATCACGAAAACAACAATAACAAGTGAAACCTTTTCAACATTACATTGTAATTCCAATTTTAAGAATCTATTTTTATTTGTATATGATCCCCAATTATTCCTCGGCAGTTGACCAGAAAGACGCCTTCGTACACGAAAAGCACAATAAATAAATAAAAAAATGAAATTCATAATAAATACAAAAACAACAATAACAAGTGAAACTTTTTCAATATTACATTGTAATTCTACTTTTGTAAGAATCTATTTTTATTTGTATATGATCCCCAGTTATTCCTCGGCAGTTGACCAGAAAGACGTCTTTGTACACGAAAACCGCAATAAATAAATAAAAAATGATATCCATAAAAATTACGAAAACAACAATAACAAGTGAAACCTTTTCAACATTACACTGTAATTTTACTTTTGTAAGGGGTGTATTCTTTTTGTGTTTATTTTATTTGTATATGATCCCCAATTATTTATCGGCAGTTGATCAGAAAGACGCCTTGATACACGAAAACAACAGTAAATAAATAAAAAAGAAATCCATAAAAATTATGAAAACAATAATAACAAGTGAAACCCTTTCAACATTACACTGTAATTCTACTTTTTGTAAGGGTGTATTTTTTATTTGTATATGATCCCCAATTATTCCTCGGCAGTTGATCAGAAAGACGCCTCGATACACGAAAACAACAGTAAATAAATAAAAAACGAAATCCATAATAATTACGAAAACAACAATAACAAGTGAAACCTTTTCAACATTACACTGTAATTTTTACTTTAGTCAGAATTTATTTTTATTTGTATAGGACCACCAGTTATTCCTCGACAGTTGACCAGAAAGACACCTTGATACACGAAAAGCACAATAAATATATAAAAAATTCCTCGGCAGAAATCCATAATAACTACGAAAGCAAATAATAATAAGTGAAACCTTTCAACATTACACTGTAATTTACTTTAGTCAGAATTTATTTTTATTTGTATAGGATTTCCAGTTATTCCTCGACATATGACCAGAAAGAACGCCTTAATACACAAAAACTATAATAAATAAGTAAAAAACAAAAAGACGCCTCCATAATAATTACGAAAACCATAATAAAAATGCTATCATCCTTTTCAACATTATATTGTAATTCTACTTCTGTCAGAATCTATTTTTATTTGTATAGGATCCCCAGTTATTCCTCGGCAGTTGGCCAGAAAGACGTCTTAATAGACGAAAATTATAATAAATATAAAACAAAATCCATAATAATTACGAAAACCATAATAACAATACTATCATCAAGTGAAACCGATATTGTAATTCTACTTCTGTCAGAATTTATTTTTATTTGTATTCGATCCCCAGTTATTCCTCGACCGTAGACCAGAAAGACGCCTTGTGTTATATTTACACGTGTAATTCAAAAATTTAAGTGAAATTGGCAACGTTTATTTAAAATGAAATGTTTATTTAAGTGAAATTGGCAACGTTATTGTAATTCTATAAAAAATAAAGATGACTGTTGTTGCGTTTTAACTTACAAACTGTTGTTGTGCTGTAATTTTACTTTATTGTGGCGAATCTGGGATTCCAGTAAAGTGTTATTTGCAATCTGATTATAGAAATCATAAACTTTATTTTGAAAGAGAAAAACGTAAGAATTTTATGAGTGTTAGTAAGTGACTTTCGTTTTTACGTCAAACCTTGATACACGAAAAAAACCACAATAGATAAATAAGAAACGAAATCTATAATAATTACGAAAACAACAATAACAAGTGAAACTTTTTCGACATTACACTGTAATTCTACTTTTTGTAAGAATCTATTTTTATTTGTGTATGATCCCCAGTTATTCCTCGGCAGTTGACCAGAAAGACGCCTTGATACACGAAAACCATAATAAATAAATAAATAAAGCATTGCAAAGAGATAAAGAAAAAGCAACCACGAAATAAAAATAATTTTCCTCACCTGCCTAGACAAGATTCCCCACCATGGCATTATTGTTCAGAGACAACGATATTTTAAGGATTGACAAGATTATTCAGATGCTGTGTTGGTACACAAAAGCGGAATCTTCTAATGAAGAAATGCTTCAGGGTACCTCGGGGTGTACAGGAGGGGTGCAGAAGAACCCCACAATAATCAGTAATGAGCGACAGTTGAATGGAATGTCTCTCCAAGAAAAATGACTTTTGCTTTGACTAAAGGTGCGAATATGAGTTTGCTTGTGCAAGATGGGAGAAAAAGAGAATGTGATTGATGCGGGGTACAAACAAGATTTGTTTGGAATTACCCAACCAGGTGATAGATAGTTGCAACTTATGGAAATAATTTTGCTCGACAAAGAAAAAAAATATGATGTGATATGCAGGAATCTTGAATGAGTTGATACAATGAGCCTATAGCCTGAAGTGCTGACAATGGATTTTTATCGAAAGAAAATTGATGTAATCGCTCAAATATGGAAGATGACAATTTCTATATAATTTTTTAAGTGGTGAGATAAAAAAAAATCCCACATTTTAATATAATTTTTCTAAATAACTATTTATAAATAAAATTTTTGTTTATCAAAAAGAAATCAATTAAGGTATATTGCTTGTACGAAAAAAAATGCCGAGTTATTTTTTATTAAACATCAATTAATTTAGTTGTAGATTTACTTCCATATTTACATGTTTCACTACGCGAGATACTTTGCTAACGTGAGACATAACTATTTGTGACTAATTTTTACTCTAATATAATAAATTGTAATTTCTAACTCTAAACTATAAATATTAAAAAAATAAATTATAAGTATTAAAAAAGTGTAAAACAACTTCTAATTGAAAATTGATGTAATCGCACAAATATGGAAGATGGCAATTTCTATATAATTTTTTAAGTGGTGATAATTTTTTTAAAAATTTCCTCATTTTAATATAATTTTTCCAAATAATTATTTATAAAATAAAAGGAATCAATTAAGATATATTGCTTGTACAAAAAAAAAAAAATGCTGACTTATTTTCTATTAAACGTCAATTTATTTAGTTATAGATTTACTTCCATATTTACATGTTTTTACTACGCGAGATATTTTGATAATTTGAGACATTTTTACTCTAATATAATAAATTGTAATTTCTAACTATAAACTATAAATATTAAAAAAATAAATTATAAATATTAAAAAAGTGTAAAACCACTTTTGAGCCTTCTGATATCGTATGCATAGATTGGCGTAAGTTTTTAAATTTTACAAGTGCAATTTTTATTTAAATTATCCAATTTTTTGATTAATTTTTAAATAATTGTACAAAACATTTTAGTTAAAAAATAATATCATGTTTATAAGTACTCAAATATCATTAAAATTTACACGGCACTCTCCATACATCATCTACATTATAAGAAACATTTTAATTAACTCAATGTAACACATTTTGATTAATTTAAATTAAACACAAACTGTGCAAAATTGGAACTTCCATTTAAGGAAATCAATGATGTTTTTCCTGAGCAATGATGCTTTTCTTTCTTTTTTTTTTTGAGCATTTAACTGAACTTAAATAATAGAAAATTTATTTTATGTTTTATATAATCTCACAAACAAGTAAATAAATATTGCAACAATCAAATATGAATATGTTAAACTTCTCAAATAAATATGCATTCATGTTTGAAAATTTAGATGAGATAATAGTAGGAAATAATTTTGCATTAAGTTGAACCTTAAAGTTTTAAAAACGAAGAAAAACTTCCTCACATCATTGTTTATTTAAGTCTTTTATATGACGTAATGCAAATCTTCTTACACCCTTATTTTTGGATTATTGCAAGTTTAGACTTACAAATGCATTGAAATTATGTTAAACTGATTCACAATCGATTTGAAAGATTTATGATTTAGAATCCTGAACTATCAATAAAAATTATGGTAAATAATTTGCTCACAAAAAGACAAATTTAGATTATTTCCAGAATAAATTATATCTTATATTAATGTTATACATCTTCATATATACTCTTTTTGCATAACCTATATGACATACAAAAAATGTAGAACAACGCATCCATTTTATAGCACAGATAAAAAAAAAAAACATTTTCAAAAAAACTCTACAAGAAAAATATGGGTATAGAAAAAAAAAAAGAAATCTATCTTGCTTGTAAAAAAAGAAGAAAACTTTCTGTCTCATCCTGAATAAGATTGTATTACACCGTTGAAATTTCTCGTTTCTTCTCCATATGCAAAACAATACCCATGAAAGAACCTTCATCTTAAAGTAGATGAAAACTTGCAGACTTCTCTCGCAATATTATTTTTCAATATAGGAAGGGGTGGTTTAGTTACCTAGTCTTCCCACTCTTACATGTGTGTACGCACATATACATATTCCACGGGACTATAGGCGTTTCAGCGATTCAATATCCAGCAACTTACTACCCTTATGGTTTTCCAGCTTCCAGCTTTCTTTTTTTCTATTCTGTTTTTTTGTTTCTTCATGCATCGGCATTCTTTTTCCACAATATAGTTTATTTCTTTTCTAGAACCTCCTCATTATTCATACTTCGTAGATCACCGATGGAAAAAGAAGGAAGAAAAAGAAAAAAAAAATGTATATACTTTTCTTTTCCTTTTTTTTTTTTTTTCCTTCAGTTCACCAAGATTCTTGTATGATGGCTGGCTTTTTTATGCTTTATTTTTACTTCGAAAAGAGCCAAGTTCGTAATTTAAGATATCGGTTTCTTTGGAGACAGGAAACATGGCATTGATTGCTGCGAAGCGCACACAGAAAATTGTAGCAAGTGACTCCTTTTTGCGCCTGTATTTCTTGGTAACGAGTCTCAAAGACTATCGCTTCTCTTAAAGAAAAAGGTATTCTTTGTTTCTTTTTTTGTTTCCTCTTTTTTTTTTTTTTTTTTGGTCTTTTATTTCCTGCTTCGAACTCTTTTTTTTTTTTTCTGCCCCCTACCCTCCCTTTTGTTCTTTTCAAGACTTCCCTTAAAAACAAGCTCAAGCGAAAGATTTAATGAAGTTCTTGCCCAGCTTGTATGAAGCTTGCAGATATGAGGTACGTCTTTTGGTAAATATGCAAAGAAGCTGAGACAAGTTTCTCTTTTGCATTTGTCACACTTGTAAAAATTGTTCTGTCACGATCTTTAACAAAACTTTTTGTGGAAAAGTTTCTGTACTTTTTTACAAATGTGACCTTTTTGTTCAAAGTAAAGTACATTGTGACGAACAGAACTTTCTCTTGATATGGATCTGCTGATACTTAAACAAAATAAAAGGTTTTTTCCCAGAGAAGAAGGAATTGGTTACAAGGAAGGAAGATATTAGTTTAGAATAAAAGTAGCATATATGTATTGTTATTTTTAATTATGCTTTGCTCCTGTATTTCCTGTTATAAATTTACTTAATTTAAAATTTTAATTAAAAATATTTTATTTTATATAAAAGTCATTAATTATTCATTTTTTATATGCACGCAGATATTTAAAATGTATTTCCAATAAACTATTTCCTGCTTCAAGCTTTTCTTTTCAGAAATTTCCTTGTAAAGATAGTTTTTTTTTTTCTGAATACGATCGCACAAAAATGAAACAAATTGGAATTTGAATTATTGCAGCACTTTTATTGAAGTAAAATTTAATAGTTTTACATATTAATGTTGTGCCAAATATAAAATTACAATTTTGAAATGTAGTAAATGTTTATACTTAACAATTATTTTTAAACTTTTGATTAAAATAGCCAAATTTATTTATTTTCTTTAATTTTTTAATTTCTTCTTTTATTACAGCTTATATAATGATAAATGGGGACCTTGAAAAATCCTCTGGAAGAAAGTCATTACAGTATTTTTAATCCAATGAAGTTACGAATTTATATTGTCTACTAATACAACCTCAGCAAGAAATCAATGAAATTGAAAATGTGGTGATATAAGGAAATACATACTAATATTTTCTATTTTATTTATGCTCAGTATGTAATCAAGAAAAATGTAATACATCTCTTATTAGTGCAACAATAAAAAATTATGAAATAATGACTATTGTGTTATTCTTTTCTAATTTAAAATATAAAATTTATTTGTGTTTATGTTTAAAATTGGTTTTATTTTTTGTAAAAAAAAAATAATAGAAAATTAAGTTATTAATTATTTTATAATAATTTTATTCTTTTTATATTTTTCCCTCGTTGAAAATTGAAAAGAATTCCTCTACAATAAAAATATTCACAATTTGACAAAAAAAAAAATTAAAAAATTTTTAACTCAAATTTTATTTTATGTGATTTTAAAGTATTTGTTTAAACTATAAAAATATGATGCATAATTATAAACAAGCTCATTTTTTAAAACCCTTCAGTAGATTCCAAATCTTGATATACTCGTAAATGCGATTTCTTATTCTTTTTAAAATCTCAAATTTCTGATTATATATCACGATACTTTTACAGCTATGTTATTATTGTTCCTTTATTTACTTTTATTCCAAATCTTCTTATATATTATATCTTTTATCAACCTCTTATGAAAAGTGTATTATTACAATATATTTTAGAAAAAGGCTTTTTTTGGAGAATCTTAAAAGGGCTTATTTGAGTTTAGCTGAGGGCTTATTTGCTGTTTTTTGTTTTCAATTTCAAAAGAACTTTTTAAGACGTAGAACACATATTACTAGATATCGGCTGAAGATAACAGTCCTTATAAAAGGCCAAGGTGTTACACAACTTAATCTAAGAAAAAGAGATTTTGTTTCATGAGAGGAAATTCCTTTTGAATAGCTATGCACTTCGCGAGAAAAAGCAACCAAATGTATCAAAAAAGAGTGCATAATAGATAAAGGATAAATCGGATTGAATGTTCGCTTTCCAAAATAAAATTTCCTGTTATCCGAAATGAAAATGGCGTTAAAGGAAAGATAAGTTACAATTTACAGTTCATTTCAGTAAGATGACATTGTGTACATTATGCTTTTTCTTTACAACTCCTTTAAAATGCATTATTTGGATTGTTCTTCGGAAAAGATCTTCAAAAGATACAAATTGGAAAACGTGTTTTCAGCCTTTAAAACCCTATTTTCAACAATTTTTAAATTATATAATCTTTTTTTTTTTTTTTTACATCACAATATAAAGATTCAATAATACGTTCCAAGTGTTTTCTTTTTGGAGCTATGAATATATCGCAAATGCAATGTGAGATAAACAAGATTGTTATCCTATTCAACAGTAAAAACTGAATCATTACGTTTTGGGGGAAAATCATTTTTTTTTTTTCTTGTAAGTATTCAAAAATTGTATACTACAGAAACAAGAAGTTTTACTTGTTTCCGTTCAAAAAGCGAAAAGAAACCCTAAAAAAAATTATGCGAAACCAGAAAATTTGTAAAACAAGTGTTCACAAAATAGCGAATTTTTTTCATGGAATTTATTTTTCGACCATTATTTAATTTTTAAAAATTAATTAATTAAATTTTTAACGTAAATATTATCAATTTTTACTTCCAACATTTCTGATTCACGGTGAAATACTGAATTACATTAAAATTTTAAAAAAGTAATAATTTTCTAAATTTCCAAGTATAGCAATTTAAAACAAACATTTAAAATAAAATTTCCATATATTTCCCTTAGATTTTATACTTCTTAATAAAATAAATAATAACAAAATAAATTTCATACTTTCATGAAGTTTTATATAAGAAACTATATTTTGAAATTTTTATATAAAAATTATAATTCTGAAGAAGGTTTGGATATGGAGGTGAAAAATAATGTTTTCAACATAGTTTCCATATAGTCTGTGGGTTCTGCAGTCAAAATAGATTTCAGAAAAGAATTTAACGAGTTAAATTTTTTTATCCAAATTAAATTCTATTGATTAGCAATATTTTCTTCAGAGAAGAAAACTAAGGTTTCACTTGATATCTTTTTCTACTGATTTTCATTGGCAGGAATGCCTCATAATATTTCTTTTCTGAACAATATATTAGTTTTTAAAACTAAAACATAAAAAGAAATTTCTAATATTAATCCATTAGTATATTACTTGATTGGAAAAAAAAGATTAATTTACTTTATTTTGAAGAATGCAAGTCATAATTCATAACAAAAATGTTGACCTGTTTATAATAAATGTTAAAAAGAAATAAATAATAGATGTTAAAACAATTTGCTCATTTGAATAATTCAAAAAACTACAATTTTAATAAACAGTACACAAATTATTAAAATGGCATAAAAAAATCTCAATGCCTGCATTTCCATCTATTATATCTTATACCAAAGATCAATTTTCATTTTTTTTTAAACTTATGAATAGAATTTGAAACATAAGTTGTGCATAAATTATTTTGGACATCCTTGAATTTTGCTAATTAAATACAATTTTTTTCTTTTTCAAAGATATATTATCATAATTTGAAGAAGCAATATATTTTCTATTAATTGTACTCTAAAGATAAATAATTATTTAAATGTAAACAGGGAACTATAAATTTTTGAAGGATCATTAATGGTGAAAGAATGATGATATTTAAAAAAAAAAAAAATTTCTTTAAGATACTGTTTGTTACTTAAATTTTAATAAATATCACAAAACTTGAACGTATTGATTTTTTCAAAGATAATCTCGCTCGATTATAAAAGAATAAGACTTTAATAAACTTTTTTTTTTTATTATTGGTCTAAAAATTATTCACAATTCAAATGCAATAAGAAACAAATGCGTTTATTTCAAATGCAACAATAAACAGATACATTTATTTCAAACAACAAGAAAAGGCTGCGTTTATTTCGAATGAAGCAAGAAACAGATGCATTTATTTCAAAAACAGAATTAGAAATATTATTGAAATAATTAGAACAATTTTTGCTAAAATCAAAATTATCAGAATCAAAAAAGAGAATAGAATCGTTTTTCTAACATTCTTTAAAGGCATTAGTAATATCATTACTAAAGTTCATCTAAAAATATATAGCAAATTTTACTATTAAAAATAACAAACCATTAAATATTATAATATTACCATTTATCAAATTTTACAATTGATCGTTTTCATTACTAATCGAAACAATATCAATTTGTACAGGATTAAATTCATTACATAACTAAGTTAATTTAATGAGTTAAAAGTTTTAAGTTGAGTTAACTTCATATATTAAGCTGTTTTGGTATAGTATTGTTAAACTTGCATCTTAAACAGAAAAAAAACATCTAACTAATTTAGTTACCAATTTTACTCATTATAACAGTTCTGGAATGATATGTGAAACATTTTACTGTACCAAAAATTGCATTTATCAAAAAACCAGTATCATATTTAAATTTGCATTGCAGTTAATCCACTACGTGATGTATGAAAAGAGTAAGAAGACATTGTAAAAATATCATGAAAATTCATATGTTGTATAAATAGCAAAATGCACATGCTGCAAAACAAATGAAGGGAGGAAGATAAAAGGATTGACAAAAGGATGGACTTATTCTATCAATGAATCAATATCTTCTATCAGTGTTAGAAGTATACTTATTATCCTCACTACAAATGGCAGGCCTCATATTCCGAAAGACACGCTCCACATTTCAAAAACTGGTATGCAAAATACATCTCACTTATGATAACACATCTGGAATAATACGCGACACATTTTACAGTACCAAAGATCTTTGAACTCTTACAAAACCAACGCTTAAGCTCTCTTCCTTACCCAATACAAGCCCCAAAAAAAAAAAAAAAAAAAAAAAACATCCACGTGGCAGACCTCCTCATGTCGCGTGGATCCAACCACCCTTCTCCTATTTCTTAAAGCATTTTTCAACCCCCATTTTTTTTATACTATAAATACCCCGTATTTTGACACAACAACCTTCGAAGATACCAAACATACGTATTTCAAAACTATTATCTGAGAGTTCACGAACCGATGAACTCGGGATGAAAAAAAAAAAAAACCTCAGAAGGAGGGAGGAGGAGGATTTAAAAGGGGGCGGGAAGTAGGATGTAGAGATAAGATGTGGGGTTTGCTACCCCTGACCTCCCTAATTCGAAGGGGGGATTATGCGAGTTATGGTATACTACCCTAGTTTGGAAAGATCCAGGTTCAATGGCAGCAGAGGGTTTATTCGTCAGTTAGGGATCTGTCATTCTCGTTTTTTGAATTGCAGAAATGTCCTAGTTTTCGACAATTCAACTTTTAACGGTCTTCTTTTGGCAAGATGTGTGAATGACTTTTGAGTACTGTTTGACGGAGTGTGATATGAATGATAGTTTACTTTGGATAAATGATAGTTCACCATCGTTTGATACGGAAGTTTAAAATCAGAATATCTTACAAGACTGAAGTATTCATTTACTTAAAGAGATATTCAAACAAATAGTAATTTAAACACACATGGTAAAAGTTTGTTTTAATTTGTTAACATAATTTATGTATCTAAAATATTTAAAAATTAATTTTAATTACTTTTTTTAAAATATTGTTTATGTTAATCAAACAAATATAAATAAAAAATATCTCATAATATGATTTTTTATGGCACAAAAAAAACTTAAATTAGAATATAAATACATAGTGTGTGTTATTACTTAAAATAACAAACAGTAATTTAATCACAGATGGTAAAAGTTTGTTTTAATTAGTTAATAGATTTTATGTATCTAAAATATTTAAAAACGAGTTTTAATTAAATTTTTAAATGATTATGTATTCAAACAAACTCAAATAAAAAATATCTCATAAATATTCAGCATACTAATAAAAGTATCATTTTATATGGTACGAAAAAACTTTGAAAATTAAAATATAAATAAATAGTGTGTGTTATTATTAAAAATATTTACTATTTATTATTATTTTTAATATTTCCTAAAACTGTTTTATAAAAATTTTATAAAATCTTTTTGAATTGCAGAAATGTCCTAGTTTTTGACAATTCAACTTTTAACAGTTTCTTTTGGCAAAATGTGTGAATGACTTTCGAAACTTCGTTTTGAGTACTGTTTGAAGGATTTTGATATGAATGATAGTTTAGCTTGGGGTAAATGATATTTTATCATCGTCTGATACGAAAGTTTAAAATCAGAATATTCTGTAAGATCTGAAGTATTCATTTACTTAAGATGGTATTAAAGTGATATCCAAACAAATAGTAATTTAATCGCAGATGTTAAAAGTTTGTCTTAATTAGTTAACAGATTTTATGTTAAAAAAAGACTTTATTAGATTTTAAAAAGGCTTTAATTCTTTAAAAAGACTTTAATTCTTCAGATCTTATATATTTTATTTTTATATCTGTTTATTATTAAAGCATACTTTATGTTGCTTCTGAAATATTTTAAAATTAATTTTAATTACATTTTAAAATATTTTTTATATTCAATCAAACAATTACAAATAAATAATATCAAAAGGATATTTTTTACATACTAATAAAAATATCTTTTTATATGACACGAAAAACTTTATAAAAAATAAAATAACTAAATAATGTTTGTTAATATTTAAAATATTAATTACTTATTATACTTAATTTTTTTTTTTAAATATTTACTGAAATTGCTGTATAAAAATTTTATACATTTTGAGATATTCATAAAACAAAAAATCAGACACACAAAAAATATTTTTTTAAATAATTTAAAATGAAATACTTTGTCATTTAACATTCTTTTAAAAATATTTTATATGAACTATGTTATTATTTTTTTCCACCTTTAATTGATTAAATATTACTGAAATCTCAATGTGACGCTTTAGAAAACATTTAAAATTTTGAAAATACTAATTGAAGGTATATTTCATAATCATAGGAATTGGCTTGTTAAGTATTAATCAAGCAAAAATTCAGTCAATTAAATGCGAAAAACAGAATTCTTATGTTTGAAGCATTCACACATGAGATGAACAAAATAAAATATTAGATATAATTATAATGAAATATAAAAAATAGTTTTTCCCTATGAAAAATTAGTTTTTAAAAAATATTTTAAGAAACACAAATTATGTCAACACAAACACAATTCACAGTCTCATATACAATTTAAATAATTAAAATAAAATGTTCGCTATGTAAAGAAATTGTAATTTTTTTCTAGAAAATATGGATAAATATTTATAACATTAAATTTCACACAAAAAAAGTTGAAAATTTCTTTGAAATGTTATTTTTAATTACAAATTATGACATACAATATACAATAATATTTATTAGTTTAAACTTAGATTTATATAATTTAATAGATAACATTAAAAACTTTTGATTTGATGCTTCATTGATTAAATTGCATTGAAGAAGAAAATAATGTCTTTTTTTTTAGCATTTTGATATTATTATATATTGATGCATTAAAATTGAAAACTGTTCAGAAATGCAAATCAAAAAGTAAAACTTTAGAAAAATAAATGCTTTCTAAATAATTAAATATCAAATAAAACAAAAATATGTATGAAAAAAATATGAATATTCAAAGAATTATTTAGGTAATATAGTAAAACTCTGTTTATTGGTATAATGCTACACTTCAAATTATGGAGTAATGACTAATTATCTCATAAATTATTTATTTACTGAATGACAAAAACATTGAAGTTCCTCAGAAATGGAATGAAATAGATTTATAATTTTAGTCACAGATATTTACAAGTCTGATTCAAATACATATTATTTTATTTATTTACTTAGTGGATTTCAAAGTGCAGATACATCCTTCTAAAACTTATAGGCTGTAAAAACTATAAATAATATTTTAAAAATAGTTTTAGTTGCAGAAATTTAATTAAACAGAATGAAAAATTAAAAAGTAGAGAAAAATGCATTTCGTTTTTAATAAGAAATTGATTTTAAATTTTCGAATTATCTGCGTAATGAACTATATTCATTCAGACCTATAATAACTTTTTCTCTGTATTTTGAATGATGCATTAAAAAAAAGGAAAATAAAATAATTGAAGAAATGAAAGAAACTGATAACTAACAATGAAAGAAACTTGACAATCAATGAAACCACTGCTTTTCACCACCACCGAAAACATCAATATCTCTTCAAAATTAAAATTCCTCCTGCAATACTTATAAACTGTAAAAATTATAAATAATAATTTGAAAATAGTTTTACTTGCAGAAATTTAATTTAACACAATTAAAATTTAAAGTAGAGAAGAATACATTCCGTTTTTAGTTAGAAATCAATTTTTAGGTTTTGAATTATCTGCGGAATGAACTATATTCAGACAAATAATCATTTTTAATCTGTATTTTGAAGGAGGCATTTAAAAAAGTAAAAAAAAAAAAAAAAAAAAAAAAAAAATATTTTGAAAATAGTTTTACTTGCAGAAATCTAATTAAACACAATGAAAATTAAAAGGCTTCCAGTGACGATCATTAAAACCACTGCTCTTCACTATCACCGAAAAAAACAATATCTCTTCAAAATTAGAATTCATCCCCTACAACACTTATGGGCTGCAAAAATTATAAATAATATTTTTGAAAAATAGTTTTACTTGCAGAACTCTAATTAAACACAATGAAAAATTAAAAGTAGAGAAGAATACATTCCGTTTTTAGTTGATACTGAAATGTTTCGAAATAATTATCTGCTGAATGAACTATATTCATTCAGACCTATAATCACTTTTCCTCTGTATTTTAAATGATGCATTATTTTTAAAAAAAAGAAAAAAAAAAAGAAACTGACAATAATCTGACAATGAAAAATCTTGGCAATCAATCATTAAAACTACTGCTCTTCACCACCAACCACCAAAAACATCAATATCTCTTCAAAATTAGATTTCATCCCCTACAATACTTATAGATTGTAAAAATTGTAAATAATATTTTAAAAATAGTTTTATTTGCAGAAATTTAATTAAACACAAAGAAAAATTAAAAGTAGAGAAGAATACATTCCGTTTTTAGTTGATACCAAGGTTTCGAATTATCTGCTGAAGGAACTATAGTCATTCAAACTAATAATCACTTTTCCTCTGTATTTTAAATGAATGATTTAAAAAAAAAAAAAGAAAAAAAAAATGTCTTCCAGTGAAAGAAACTTGACAATCATTAAAACCACTGCTCTTCAGCACCAACCACCAAACGCATCAATATCTCTTCGAAATTAGAAGCTCACATCTCTTCGCTGCTCAATTAAACCTGTTGTTAAAAATGTTCCAAAGAAATTGCCTCGACTCTATGTCTCTCACGCTTGCCCTGTTATCATTCGTTTTGTTGCTCCATTCATCCCCACCCCCTGGATTTTAAAAAGCCTAACTTTTTTTTAGAAGAACACCCCATCCTTTTTGTTGCTCCGTCCCCAAAGATGGCATCTTTTTCCAACAATTCCGAGACATATGGCACTAATAATGCGCAAGAACCGAAAATAAGGCAACCATTCTGAGATTTCTCTCAATGAGAAAAGAGCTACTTTATTGCTGCTAACATCTTGGTCTTAGTGCTTTATCTTTCCTGCACTTCTTTTCCTTTTCTCACAAGAAGGAGTTTGCGAAGAGTTATTGCGGTCAATAATCGATTTCGACAATTATAAGTCTTCCAGGATCGTTCAGTGTGGAGGATTTTTGAAGACCTTCCATCCCTTCCTCCCCCATGGCTTCTTCACGCTGCCGCAACCTCATTCTTATCTCTCAAGTTTTTAGGAACCATGGGTAATCTGGAAGAAGTTTTTAGAAACTTTGAGTTGGATGAAGTAACAGATGTGTTTAGAAGTTCATCGTCATTATTTTCCCCCGCCGGCATTGAAACACCAACCTGAATGAATGCTGTCCAAGAGATGTGGCGGTCGAATCATATAATTTCTTTACTAATATTATATGACTCCTTATGAGAATAATACTGATTAAAGTAATTATTACTTAATAAAAATTGCCTTAAATCAATCTTATCCAAGAGACGTGCGGTCGAATCATATAATTTCTTTACCAATTTTATATGACTCGTTATCAGAATAGCACTGATTAAAGTAACTATTATTTAATGAAAATTGCCATAAATCAATGTTGTCCAAAAGACGTGGCGGTCGAACAATACAATTTCTTTACCAATTTTATATGACTTACTAGGAAAATAGCACTGATTAAAGTAATTATTATTTAATGAAAATTGACATAAATCAATCTTGTCCAAGAGACGTGGTGGTCGAACAATATAATTTCTTTTACCATTATTTTATATGACTCATTATGAGAATAGCACTGATTAAAGCAATGGTTATTTAATGAAAATTGCCATAAATTAATGTTGTCCAAAAGATGTGATGGTAGGATAATATAGTTTCTTTACCAATTTTATATGACTCCTTAAGAGAATAACACTGATTAAAGTAATTATTATTTAATGTAAATTGCCATAAATCAATGTTGTCCATAAGACGTGGCGGTCGAATAATATAATTTCTTTACCAATTTTATATGACTTATTACAAGAATAGCACTGATTATAACAATGATTACTGGATGAAAATTGTCATAGATCCATATTTGGAAAACAGACTATTTCCAATAGGATGCATTTAAATTATTAATAATAATAATAAAATGACGACAAAAACATTTTTCAAAGTATATTATTATTTTATGAGCCAATAAATAAATATCTACCCTAGAATAAATGGTTTCTTTGGAAACTAAAGAATGATAAATATATCAGTTTTATACCTACCTTACTCATTATTTTGCATCATTCTAAATTTTAATATCTGTGTATTAAGTAAAAGAACTTGAAATTAAATAATTGGCAATTAATTAAGAATAACTAACAAATAATTAACAATTTAATGTTATATTTATTTGTTAAGTTAAATTATCACTGTAATAAATAAAATCTGACATTCCATGACAGAATAAGGCTAATTTCTAAAATTTAATTAGTAACAGGCTGTGATAGAATTACAATATTAGAACATTATTGTTTTACAATTAAATTAGTAGAAAGGATTTTTTCAAGAATTTGGAAGCATCAACTTTAATTAACAAATTCTCTCTATTTGTAACTGCAATTTATCAACTACAAAATTGTAAAATCAACTGTAAACCATTAACTAATGACATTAAATATCATCAGAATAACATATGATCATTTGAAATAAAAACAAATGTTTTTTATTATTAACTATTTATAACAACTAAAAATATGAATGCATATAGTTATAAAATAATAGACTATATCATATCACAGAAGGAAATTAAAAAGGAATAACATTTGGAAAACAAATAAATAATTTGCTAATCGAAATAAAGAACTCAATTGCAAATTACTTTTGTTTCTTTGTAAAAAAAAAAAAAGGATATATAGAATATAATTTTTAAAATAGGACAACTTTTAATAGCCACTTTTTGAAAATCTAAAATAATGTTTTCAGTGTTAAGTTTTCTTTCAAAATTAAATAGATTGTACTATATGAATATATGATATGATAAATATATGATTATCGTACATAAAGTCATAATTATGTAAATTCATGTAAAAACTAAAAAAATCAAGGAATAAAAATTGCATAATTATATTATAAAATATGTTTTAACCAGTTCATGCCACTGATCAATAAATATTATTGAAACTCAATAGTTTTTATTAATTTGTTTAAAGTTTACATACAGAAATTGCCGTTTCTTTTCGAATAATAATAATATGATAATTTATTTATTATAAACATTATATATTTGTTTTAAGATAGTTATTTAAATATAAATTTAAATGTTTGATGAAATAATATGAAGGCCTAATTTAAAATTCAATATAAAAGTTAATTAAACAGGCTTTTTCATAAAAAAAAATACATGATTCTGCTCATTGCAAATTTTTTAATATCAATTTATTTGTAAAACGATTTTCTAACGTGCTCTTTCAAGAATAAGATATGAAGGAATAATGTTTTTTATCTAACATTTAATTTCTATAAATTATAATTTTAAAATGGAGAAAACGAAGTTTGAATTTTTATTTATATTTAGTTCAATATGTGCGTCAATTTATTTTAATTTACATTTTTATAAAGTGTAATCCAATTAAAATAATGTAATGGGATTGGTGTAAACTAATCAAATTTTAACTAAATTGATCAAATTCTGCTATATTTAAACTAAAAAATGTGAAATAAATCAAATACATAATTGCCAGTTTTACAAAATTTAGAATAGAATAGAAATTACAGTAAAACGTAAATATATTAATAAAATAGAAATTACAGTAAAAACGCAAATTAATTCATAAAAAATCTTGATAAAATCTTATCAATCCTTTTTTATTTTTAATTTGTCTACTTAATAAGAAAAACAAGTTTAATTTTAAATCCATTTAAATAATAAGAATGAAAAACACTGAATGGAATCAGTTAGAATAGTGTTTTATTATCGTCTGCATCATTAACATTTTTTATTTGCTTTTAATATGCTGCTCAAAAATAAACTATATATATGGAAGACTATATTCTTGCTCTTTTACAAAGGGCAAGAATATAGTCTATAAAAAAGTCTATACATAGTCTATAAGAATACTCTTATTCCATTATTTAAAAAAAATGTGAAAAACATAATTTTAATATTTTTATGTCTAAAATAAATGACATGATGACATAATTAATAAACGTAAAATGACAATAATTATATTTGACTGAGGAAAAAAGCTAAAAACTCATACCCAATAAAAGTACCCTCTTATTATATCTAAAGTTGCATTTCATGTTTTAAAAGACAATCAGAAACCCTAAAAACTATCGTAAAGTCTTCTTGTCTTTATAGATCTCTACAAAAACCCATGATGTTCAACTGTTATAGCCAAATTTTGTATTGCAGCCTAAGACTATGTGAAAATTGTTGCATGAAAGTTATTTAGCAGGTTAAAAATTTAAGAATCTAGATACAATTGAAGAGGCTTATCAGATTATCAGATTGAAGTAGAAAAAGAGCGATTAACAACTCGGATATTCTTACAACGCAAAATAATGAAAGTAGAAAAAAAATATGAAAATTAACTTGGATAATTAACAGAAATAGGTTTTAACTCCCATTTTAAAAGAAGGCATTCAATCACTATAACCAAACAATCTTAAATATGTGTTAGGTTTCATTGTAATAAGGCTACCAATCCTGCCTCTAAATATCCAATCAACCAATCTCGCTTCCCCCCCTCCCCCCAATGTTCGCTATGAGTTACTGAGCATTTGGGGTTTAAAACAAACTCTGTATGAGCGGCAACCCAAAATATCGGATGGATTCTTGAAGAACTTGGGTAAGTAAAAAAATCAACCTTGATATCTTGATAATGTAAAAAAAGTTCTAATATCTTGGAAATCAAGATGTAATGTGGTAATTTAACAAAGGGGCTAATAGAATGAACAAATAAAAAAGTAAAATTGGGTTTATATGGTATATATATATACCAGCAAACCCACTTATTACTATATATATATATATATATAATGAGTCGTGAACACCATCTGTATACAAACACATATATATATATACAGTTGGAGTTCATAGTGTATATAAAGTTATTCCAATAAGATAAAAAAAATAAATAAATAATGAAATGCGATAATATATATATTGATTTTTGAATATTTAAATCATTAAAATTTTGTTTACAAATTTATAAAATTCTAGAAATAAATAGAGCACGTGTTTATTTTTAAATATTTTTCTAGTAAATATATGATAAAACCATTTACAAATATTGAATGTTTCTTGATTATCAATCTATGAAAAGACTAACTATTTAATTAATAATTGAAAAAAAGTACATAATTTTTCTTTTTATAAATAACTAGAAGGCCCTTATTTAATAATACTTTGCAATATTTTATAGACATTGATAGTATCTATAAAATTCATTAGTAGTTATTGAAATATTATTAGCTTACTTTTGTATGTAAAAATAATTAGTTTATGAAGCAAGTAAGTATAAAGTATATATTTTCTTAAAACCTTTAATATTATATGCATAAGGCATTTCTATAAAAATGAGATTAATTTGGCAAACTTTTAAAGAAAACAAAATTTTCATGTTTATCAAATGTAGGCAATTCTTAAATAGAAAAAAAGCCCATAAATAGTTAAACAATGTTTTAAACTTATTTAATATTGCAAAATTAATTCAATGTAAGAAAAAAAGAAATATTTCTTTTATAATGATATTAAATATTAAATTTTAGTTACTATGGCAGCTAAAAACATAAGTTGTCCTTGGATTGAGTGTTTTCATATTAATAGATTTAAAAAATTTATTGTACATATAAGATTAATTAAATAAATATTTTCTTATTCTCTCCTTAAAAATATTTATTAAATATAGCCAATTCTTGAGGCTTTGACCTTTAACTCATTGAATAAGATTTGTTATTCCTTTAAATTCAAAACGTATGACATAATAATTTTAACACATTGAAGGTTGTAATTATCTCATTTATTTTAGATTTTTATGTGCTTATGAATATAAATTTTATATAAGTTTTCCAATCACAGACTTTTATTATTATCCACCATTTTCTCTTCATATTTTTTTTAAATTTCTTTGTTTTTTATTTAATTTAAACCAATTATAACCTATACGTGGATTCATAATTAGAGATCCCTATCTAATTACCGTTATAATTATATCTGTAACATAAATTGTTATAAATTTAGCTAACAATATTTTATCTAACAATAAAGCAATCATTTGAAACGATTTTCTACATAAAACAAATAAATATTTTCAAAATAATTTCCATTTTTTTTTTGCTTATTTATTGAATTAATTTAGGTTTATTTATAGAATTAATTTAGGTTATTGTAATTATTTAGGTTTAAATACAATTTTTCAGGCATTTATCTTAATTAAAATATGCTTGAATTTGTTAAATATGATGCACCACCACAGAAAATTTCTAAATTATTAATTCAAAATCTCGGAAGACTTTCATAATTCAAAAATTGAAAAAATTAATTTCAGAATATTAAGGTTTTGATCAATTGTGCAAAAATAATAAATTAATTAATAAATAAAAATTATATTAAGAAAAAAAAAAAACCTAAAAATTATATTTTTAACAATCATAATGAAATTACTATAGTAAATTTTGAATTTATGAAAGGACAGCAATTTTTTGAAAATATTAAAATATTCATTTTATTTTTCTATTTCAGCAATGAATTATATTAATCTTCATAAGCAAATGTGCGAACTTCAAAACATTCAGTCATAAAAATAAAAAAAGATGATGTACTTATTTATAAATAGTACTATTAAAAATCATTGAATCAGAATTTAAAAATTAATGAATTAGTATCTACATATGACCCCAATTTTTCTTTTATAAAAAATGCTTTTTTTTACTATTTTCTAATAAATTATTTATTTTTTATAAATTATTAATAATTAAATTATTAATAATCATTAAATAAATGTTTTCTTATTCTCTCTTCAAAAGGTATTTATTATAAGGTATTACTTTTATATAAATAATTTATTTTTCTATAATGGAAAACCATTTAAAATGAAAATTGGGATTTTTACAGTTAGGTTTGCCTGAATAAATAATACAAATTTTATCAATATAAAAAAATTTACTATTTTTTTTGGAATTACAATTTCTTTTGGTATTTCAACAGCAATACCTTGACAACATATAAAGTGATCACGTGTCTGAAATGTTCGAAATTGATTGTCACGTTATACACAATGTTTCAAATCATTTATCACATTTATAAACTAAATTATTTTTATTTATTTTATACAAAATATCTAAAAAAAAAATGAAAAATATTTTAACCTTTTAAGATGAATATTTAAATGATTGAAAATATTGATATTTTTAATTAAAAATTTATCAAATATAGCAAAATGATTACAAGATAACATAATATTTTAATTGTATTGGATTGACGAATTAAAAGTTTTTGAGAGTCCTACAATAAAAACTGAATTTTAATATATTTGAACAAATTTCTTTCCCTCATAAGATATTCACAGCAATATATAACTGTAGATTATATTGTTAATTCAATAAATTTTTAAGGTAATTAATTAAAATATTTCTAAACAAAAGTATCATGCTCGTAAAACATCATCAAAAAGCATCATCGAAAAACTCTTTTTCTTGAATGTAAATGAACTTTTATTTTTTCTTGCTAGAACATTTTCGGATAAAATAAAATTGTCAAAAAAAAAAATAAATAAATAAATAAATAAAATAAAAATAAAAACTAAGAATAAATTTAAAATAAAAGTTATAAAATAAGTTTTTTATATAAACATTTGTGTAACTTTTATGAATAATTAAATATTATTAAAAGTTGAAATCATTACTATTTTAATATAAGTAAGCTTAAAAAATTCAGATGTTACGAATTTCATGATTATTTTCTAACTTGATTTGAATTCAAAGAAGAATAAAACACGAATTTTGTGAAAGAATATATCAATGGTACTTCCATAGTTATGATAAAAAAAAAAAAGTATTTTCATGAGCGTCTCAATATTATCTTAAAATTCATTATAGCCTCTGATAATAAAATGACATAGAATCTGAAAACATTCAACATTTTTCAACAACTTCGATACGCATAAAAATAATATAAATATCAACAGTAATTGTTTGGTTTGGTTTGTAGCTTTACGGTCATCTTGTGCACACGAGGGCTAAACAGACCAGGACCTAGTTTAACGTGAATTCCGTACCACACACAAGCATCCATACCACAGCCAGGATTCGAACCTGCAGCACCAACTGCCAGAGCGCTAGCCAATTGGCCATCAGGCCGCACAGTAATTGTTTGAGATTTAGCTGTAAAATAATAAAGGTAAATAATAAAAGCTTAATTTTTAAAATAATAAAATTTTCGAGCTTGTGATTTAACTTTTAAAATAATAAATTTTTGCTTCCGATTATGAATGAACGAAAGGAAGAGGTGAACTTTTCTTCATCAGTTTATCTACTGATTTTGAAACAATTTATTCTTTATTAATGCAAGTCCACATTTTTGTCCTATTTGGGAAAGCATTTTACCATGGAGTCTAAAAGGATATCATCACATTTAGTTGTTAGTAGTCCATTTACAGAAATCCTCATTTCCTGTTAATCTGTTTCATTTGTAGTGGGTCTTCTTTGTTGTTGGCATATTCATAACAGGATGCCAAAATTTCACAGATTCAACTGTGAAATACGATATTTATGTATATTTGCGTTTATTTTTCTTCTATTTTATAAAAACTATCTTCAAAATCTATAAATATCAGCAAAAGTATCCTTGCACGGCATGAATTAGTTCGTCTGTATTATCTAACTCTGAATACTTTTTTATTATTGAAATTATAATTTTTCTCTTGACTAAATGTTATTAATGATTCGGATATAGAATACTATTGATATCTGTTTTTAACAATAAGGCTCTTAAATATTCCAAAATATGTATCCAATTTATATTCCCAATTAAATTTTATTTATCCAATTAATATTCCCAAATAATTTATCCAATGTCAAAAAAGCAAGAAATGTCTTTTTAAGGCTAAATTTATTTATTAATATTTTAAATCACATTTATTTGCAGTATTTATACTTATTTAAAATAATTTTTTGTTGATTATGGAAAAATAAACATATCTTAATTCGGATATAAATAAAGCTAGACTTGCACTTTTTAAATAAAAATTTCTCTCTCTCTCTCTGTTTGAGGTTGCAAAGGTAAAACATCAGTATGACGGAATTAATTGTTTTTAACCCAAATTTTTTTTCTATTTAAATTAATTAAACATTAATTATTGAAATGAATTCTTTGATTCTTTTGATATAAATAGGGCTAGATATAACTTTTTTCGAGTATTTCATCTATCATTATTTTCATTTATCCAAAAAACACATCAATTTATTAGTAATTAGTTAAATATCATTAAATAGTAAAACACTAATACAATTTTCAAAAACACAAATTTTATAACTTTTATGGAAATAAATCTTGATATATATATACTTTTTCGTAAAACTTCTAAAGTTCAAGATGCGACTTTTCAAGCAAATTGTTTCCATTTATCCACAAAGATGCATTCATTTATTCAACAGATATCTTAATTAATAATTAGGTCTAGAAAAGACATTTTTTGAGCACGTTTTTCATCTATCCACAAAGGCACATTTATTTATTCATTTAATAACATTTTAATTTTATTATTAACATATTTAATTTTTAATAACAAATATTATGGATTAAATATTTATAATTCGAATATTTTTATGTCTTTCGTGTAAATAAGCTTTGATATGAACTTTTGGATCAAATTCTTCTTATATTCAAGGTATGATTTCTTCAAGCAAGTTGTTCCATTTACCCACAACGATGCATTCATTTATTTATAGACCAATAGAACATCTTTTAAATCTTTATTCATAGTTCAAAAGAATTATTATAACAAAGGGCAAGATATGATTTTTTATCAAGCATTTCCATTTATCTACAAAAAGAAAATTTATTTAACCATAATTAATCAAACATCATTAGTTAGTTAAACACCAGTTATTTTGATACAATTTTTATACCATTAATATAAATAAGTCTTGCTATAAACTTTTTGAACACGTTCTTCCATTCATTTAAGATATGATTTACTTAAGCTAACGTATCCACCCACAAACTACAAATGCGCAGTCATTTATTTATAATTTAGCAAATATCTTAATTAATAAATACACCTGGATATGATTTTTGTCGAACAGGCTCTACTATTCATTCAAGATAAGACTTTCTTTATACCAATTTTTCCATGCACTCAATGTGCATGTGAAATGTGCAATATGTGTTTACATAAGAGTTTTTGTTATAATATAATTTTTTCTTATTTGATCACCAAATGATTTTCCTTCTCATGATTGTCTACAAAGTTTTAGAAACAGCTGAGTCAGAATCTGATTTTTATTAAAGTTTTCAGATTTATGAATTATTGTTGGAAGTTCAAAATTACTTTGCAATATTTATCCTTTTAAGTCTCGCAATATTATATAGTTCCTTTATTCACAACGCAATGATCATCAGGTCAACGCGTGGCCTGATGGTCAATTGGCATTTGTTAACACAGGCTTCAGATTCGAATCCTGGCGATGGCATGAATGTTTCTTAGTGCTTCGGAGTCAACTGTAAACTGTAGGTGACGCTCTAATTAATCTAAAGTGTGCAAAAAAATTACCATATAGCAACAAACCAACCAAATCCATATACCTAAAAAAGATGCATTTATTTATTTGTAGTTCCTCCTACATCTTAATTAATAAATAGGTCTGGCTATGATTTTTGGTTGAACAAGCTTTTTATTCATTCCTTTATTTACAATGAAAAGCGGTCTGATGGCCAATTGGCTAGCCCTTTGGCATTTTTAACACAGACTTCAGGTTTGAATCTTGGTGATGGCATGTATGTTTGTTAGTGCTTCGGAGTCCACGATGAACTGTAGGTGCCAGTCTAATTAGACTAAAGTGTGCAAAAAATGAACGTAGAGCAACAAACCAACCCAACCCATATAACTAAAAAAGATACATTCACTTTATTTGTAGTTCAACAATAAATAGATGTGGCTATGATTTTTGGTCGTGAAAGCTTTTTCATTCATCTACGAAGGTGTATTTATTTATTTTAGTTTAGGTGTGCAAAGGTGTATTTATCTACAAAGATGTATTCAAAGTGTAGTCATCTACAAAGATGTATTCAAAGTATATTCATCTACAAAGGCGTATTTTTGTATTTGTTCACCAACCTACAAAGGATGTATTTATCTACAAAGGTGTATCTACTTTTCATTTTTTTGTATTTATTTAACATTAATTAATTTTTAATTAATTAAGCATTAGTTGTCAAATTCAATATTTTATGTCTCTTTTGTAAGTAAGTCTTAATATGAAGTTTTATTGTACAAGGCTCTTTCCATTGAAGACATTCACTCACAAAAGGTGAAAAAAACGCACGTTTATTTATTCATAGTTCGTTAGACTTTTTGCAACCACAAGAAAGGCCTGACTTCTTGGTCGTTCACACCTCAAGGCATTTGAGCGGAAGATTGGGGAAGGCCTCTTTATGTAAGGGGGAGGCACAATGAGACACACACCCGGCGTTTAAGAAAGGATGTGCCTAAATAAACGCATGCGGCACGCGTGCCCATTTTTATGCAGGGCCTTTTACGCCACTGATATGGGTTCACTGATCTCATCTTATGATGCCATTACTATAACCCCGATTCAGGCGATAATTCAATGCTTCCGCCGGTTCCTACAACTCCAGAGTCATTTCTTACATGCTAAAGTAAAGTGTCATAACGTGGTTGACATCGCGCAAGACACACGCACGAGGATTCGGTTAATGTGAGTACTTTGATGTGATGTATTTTAGGGCGAAATGGTTTTTTTGTTTTGAATATTTTATGTTTATTATTATTGGTTTGAATATTTTATGTTTATTATTATTGGTTTTGAATATTTTATGTTTTATTATTATTGTTTTAAATATTTTATGTTTATTATTATTGTTTTTTTTTTATGTTATGTTTGTTTATTATTGTCTGATGTTACATTTGAGAGTATAGATTTTTTCGTTTGGCACGCTGTTGACTATGCATAGTTATTTTTAAAATTTTTCTTAATTTCAAGTATTTTGATGAAATTTTCCAAGACTAATTTTATTTAGAGAATTTTTCCTTATATTTTAAGAAATAATTTCTTTATGTACCAACCTTACTTTACTAAATATAATTAATAATATATTTTTGTATTATTAGTCTCATTTAATAATCTGTTTTTGTTTTAATATTTTTTATTTATTGAAAATTTTATGCTGTGCATATAAAATTCCATCGAAGCTTTGATATATCGTTTTATCTAATGTTTTGTCCGTATTTCATGGCAATAATATTTAATGTAATTTTTATTTTCCTTAAATTTATTAATTTTTATTTTACAAAAATTTTCATTTTACACTACATTTACACATATTTAAATCTACATTTACACTTTTAACTCACTACAAAGCATTTAGTCGCAGATTAAAAGTACACTACGAAGATTTTAGATGTTTGAATAAAATATTCGCAAAAGATCGTCAACTTCACTACGCATGCGTGAAACAGAGCGTCTTCTTTATAATGCTACATAAAACTGAATGTACTTTTGACAATCTTGATATAAAATATCAGTTGAATGAGTAATAACAGAAGTATAAATTTAAAATTACATAAAAGTATCATTTATTGCTATTAAAAATCTGTATAATAAATTAAATCTAGTTTGCGATTTCATAATATTTAAGGCTTTCTGTTAATAATTAATTCTTTTTCTACTTAGTATAAAATATCAGTTCGTAATACTCAGTTTATCACCTGAAATCTTTTTATGAAGGAAACATTCTCCTAACAATAACAGATTATATTTAAAAGTATCAAAGAATATTCCAAGCCTGTTGTTCATATACAAAGTATACAGTACAGAAGACTTTTGAGAATGATAATTTAATTAATGCCTAAGATATTTACAATGGATATATATTTGTATCAAATTATAATCAAAATATTTCTTTTGAAATATATTTATATATATTGCTTTTTTAAGTTGTGTATAAAAATGTTAAGTTAAATTTTTACATAAAATAGATACAAAAAATTTTGATAGCCCAGTAAGTAAGTAATAATTAAAAACCAACATGATTTTTGTGTAATTATTCTATTAATATTCTTTTGTGGATAATTCTTTTTCAAAATTTAAGTTAATCCATTAAATAGGTTAAAATTCAATAAACTTGATAAAATATTATAAAAATTTACATTCGTGGAAAATTTTATAAGAATATAATTAAAATTTTCATTTTTATTATAATAATAATTAAATTTAATTTAAAAAAACAAAGGAACGTGGTATCCTATTCCTTTTAGCAACAGTTTCAGATAGAATTTAAATATGATTGGCAAGAATTGAAAATTGACCAATTTTTTACTTGTACCATTTAAAAGTTAATATATAATTTCCAACAATCTGATTTTTCTTCTTTTCTTTAAATTTCTTTTATTTTTCATATAATATTATTAAATATACTCTTTTACAATTTGAAGTAATTTAAAATTTATAAGAGTTTATTAATAGTTTATCCAAGCTAAATTAATAAATCATTTCTTATGTAAAATACTGTGTTTTGGAAACATAGAAAACAACTGCCCTCAGAAAAGTTATTTTTAGGTAATATTATGAAAGAAATTATTTTTACAAAACGAAATTTTTGGTAAGCAGAGTAATATTCCTATGAAACGCATAAATTATTTACAAAACTTACAGTACAAGTAAAAAAATACATAATTCATTAGTTAAAAACAACTCTTCTAAAACAATTCTTTTTAAATTTGAAACACAATTTATAAACTCAAAGAAGTAATCAATTACATAATTTATTTCAAAATAATCGAAATATTTTTTAACCAATTTAAAACTGTTATCAGACTATTTTTACTATATATATATATAAATAATTCTTGAAAAGTATTGTTTTGGTTTACCAAATGTAGTATGTTTTTCGATTATTTAATAATATGTGCATGAAGTTTTTACTCCTCACTCTATAAAACTGACTTAGATATTTATATATTCATTTATTTTAAACAAGTATTGATTATTTTATTTAATACATGCGAATCTTTTCAAATCAAGAGCACAATAAATTTAAATTGATATTTGATTAAAATATATTATTGAATATTTAAGACAATACCTACAGTCATTGTGATGGCAAGATGTTTGGTAAACACAAATAAGTAATAAATGCATTTAAAATTTAATACGTTTTTGAAGAAAAAAAGGAATGCATGATATTTTCATCAAATAAGCATCTTTTATTTACGTTAATATGACATTTTGATATTAAAATATCTGTAATAATTGCTTGTGTTTCTAATTATGTAAGCTTTTATAGTTGATTCTTGTTTAATATTAATTTTATTTTCATAAAAACATTACTTCAAAAATTTTGAATTTTTAAAACAGAAAATACTTTTAAAATTTTTGTTTTCATTATTACAATGCATTTAAAATGCATTTAAAGAATTTCTTTAAACAGAAAATTTTGGACAATTCATAGTACATTCATTTCAATTTTTATAGTATTTCTTTTAAATAAAGGTATTTATTTTCAAATACCTTTACTTAAAAATAATTGTTTATATATTTTAATAAAAATTTTAATATGAAATCTTTTACATTTTAATAATATGAATATATATATATTTCACTATTTTGTTCAAATTCTTTATTTTGTAAATAATTCAAGACTTTCACAATCTGAGAATTTTAAAACATGTTAACTTCATTACATTTTTATAAATAACAAATTTTTGTAAACATACTTTCATTCTAGTTAATGATATTGTTTTTCAAAATTAAACATAAAATATTGGTAATTAACGTCTTCATCAAAATACTTTACACAAAGTATCTTATAAAATAAATAAATAAAATTATTAGAATATAGACGTTACTTTCAACAAATTTAGAAATTTAAAAAAAAATTTGCCAACTAGATGGTACATTTTTTTTTTCCAACAAATATAGAAAATATAGCAGAAAATCACATCCTTCAAATGATTTTATTTAACAGCGAAACTGAAAAATTTCTTTTTCTTTTGATAGTCGCTCAGTTTTGTTTTCAATAGAAACTTACCTAAAATATTTTCTTATTTATATATCTATGATATGTTGCTGCCACGAATTTTTCATTGTTTTGTTTTGCTACATTGGTTGTAGAAACAAGCATGATTGCAATATTTATGTTACCAATTGTTTACTAAATTTTAAATGGTCTTATTTTTATGTAGACATATTATTTTTTCAAGTATTTATATTGATGTTATTTTAATTGTATTATAATGTGTCTACATATGAAGATTATTATATTATCTTTGAAACTTACTGTGATTATTAAAATTTATTTGTCATTTATTTTTATTTTACAGTACTAATACCATATTATTTGATTTACACTCGTTAGATAACTGTTACTTTGCTTAGAAACATATCCTTATTTAAAACATCTTAAATGGGAAATACAAAATAAACCACTTTATTATTGCCTTATTTACACTAGTAAAAATGTGTATTATAGGCAAAAATCCTTTATACTCTGGGTGCTACGATGTTAATACTAATCCAAATTTCTGCTTAAAATCAAAATTTTTAACTATATTTAACATTGTAAACAAAATTAATAAACTTAAATACATTTTTAAATAAAAATTCTAATAGTAAATACTAATTTATGAAAAGCTTTAAGAACAGTTTTTCTCCAGAAAAGTGATGTAAAATGCAGTTGCATATTTCTAAAATGTTTTAGAATCCTTTTCCCTTTTTTTTTTTGTAAATAAAAAAGCAAATATAAAATAAATGTGATAAATTTAAAATTAGGAAATTAAAAAGTTAAACTTATTATTTACAGCCAAAAAGTTGAAATAAATTTATCCTTTTTGAAAAATTAAAAATAAAAACCTAAAATCGAATCATTAGAAAAATATCATTTATTTTAATATGCTAAAGCATTTTAAGCATATTTTGTTCAAATTAAATATATTTAAAAACATTAAAATATTTTGGACTACTTGGATTAAAATAATATTTGAAACTTTTCATAATTCTTTTGAAATATTGATATAGTTAAATAATAATTAACGACATAAATAAAATATAATGATAATAAATTTAAAGATTATTGAATATAATTCTTTTAAATCTTATTCATAATCACTGTTAAAAAAATAAAATATCAAAAATAAAAGTCATTCATTAATATCAACTCATCATTTATCATTAATTTAAAAAAACCTGCTATCTCAGAAACAAAGTCTAACCATATTAGCAAATATTTTTAAAAAAAATTGTTAATCTCCGAAAATTAATCAAAGTTTTATTAAATTCCGAATATTTTTCTACAAATCTGGCAATTAATAAACATCCTGCGTAAAACTAAAATGCGCAGTCTAACTTTATTTTTAAAATACTACTTTTTTTTGCGCAAACTCCGTAGGTGAAAGACAAGTTCTCATTGCCGATTTTAGGGGTGCCATGTTTAAAATGGAGATCGTTACCTTTTCTTTCTTCATCTTCTTAAAGGGCACTCTTTGCATCCTCAACTTCGTCGCATTCACCATGGAAGCCATCATTGCAATCGATGACGTCACAGCCCAGGCTTTGCAACGCCATATCACAATGGCCGACACTCGAAACCGTGCTGCCATCTATTGGCTGCACGGTAATCAAACCACGCCAGGTTAATCAACATAATGTGGCTCAACCGCTATTAAACTCTTTCGGTACCCTTTTCAATAAACTGCCTCCCCCTTCCTTTTTGCCATCATTTTAAGCCATTAATGTACTGTAAAAGATGCCACATCGTTTGATGTTGTTGGTGTAATGCGAGCAAATTCCTAACGATAGCTATTTATCGATTGAATTCATTCCAGCGTGTGTTTGGAATGTTGATACCCATACTTGTTGACAATTTTAAACTGCCTTTTAATGTATTCAATTTGTTTTTCGGGGTTTTGGATATTAAGGGAAAGGGAATAGACATTAATCTTTCAAAGCTCCATGCAGAAGGAATTATGTTTGGCTAATGTTTCGTGTAATTTGTAGTTGTTTTATCTATGCAGAACAGACGTTGCACGTTGGGTTGTCTGCTGCGCTTTAATTTGACGTCAAAAAAATCCGATACATTATACTCGTTGAATCGATATTTTCTCTCGTGGCTCCTCCCACTTTCGCATCTTTCAAACATTTGAGAAACGCAACGCTGCTTTTCGCTTTGCAAGGCGCTTTCGCTGTACTTTTTTTTTTACTTTTTATTTTTACAGTTTTTCTTTTATTTATATTTTTCGCTCGTTACAGTATCCTCTCTTTCTTGCAAAACTTTTAAAGCGTAAGAAATGGAAGTTTTTTTTTTTTTTTTTTTTTTTTTTTTTCCTCTTCTATTTCTCATCCTGCTTTCGGCTTTTACTTTTGAGTAAAAAGAAAGAAAAAAAGAACAAATTTTCTTGAAATAAGAACAAGTATTTTTTTTAACCTTTCTTTTTTCTTTTAAATTCTTTTTTTTTTTTTTTTTTTTTTTTTCTTCACGATTTTTGATTCTGTAGCTAAGTTTGATAGGAGTGGAATTCGTGAAATGATGACTCAACAACAAAATAAAATGGCAAAATAGATGTATAAAAATTGAGGGCGATATGGATAGGTTAGAGAGTTGACTTTTTCTTTGATAATATTTCTTATATTTCGATTTTTTTTTTCCACTTCATTTTCTGGGTGTATTTTAAGATACTATCTAGCGAATAAAATACCGATGTCTGAAATGCCAATAGAGTTTTCGCCAAAATAGCTTGTAGAAGTTGATGAAATTATTGATTTCATTATGATGAATAGCAGTTTTTGATAGTACCTATAAAACACCTTTGTTTTTTAATTAAATATTTCTTTTAATTTAACTTCTTGCATGATTAAGAAATATATTTAAAATATTCAAATTTAATCTGTCGATTAGTATGGTTTATTAAGAGGATTAAAATATCGCATATATTAATTTTTGTTTTATTATCTTATGATTCAAAAATACAATAACTAAAAGAAAATATTCTAATTTAATTCCAAAAAGAATTCAATACATTAAAAATTCTGTAGTGGTTGTCGAAAGTTTTGCATCGCCATTTTCATTTTCTTTATATCATATGTACGAAAAAATTCGCAAAGAGGCTGCTGCCAATTTTAGATTAAGAACTGGACACGACTGCCTTAGTCGAACGTCTGGCCAAAATACGGGTTGTGGACTCTGATATATGTGTTTCATGTAAGACAGAGAAAATGAATAAGGTTCATTTATTTGTTTGCTCGGGACCGGACTCTAATTTACAATGGTGAATTGTGCACTCTTTACTGGAGGAACAGAAAAAAAGTCTTGACCGCACGGACTTTATTATGGTACTTCTAGCTTTTTAAATTTTTAATCCTTAGAACATTTAGCTTGTTTTTAACTTAAGACCTTTTGGTTGTTTTTGTGAAGAACGTCTGCCTTTTCCGTTTGTAATTTTGATTTATTTATATGTTCTTTTTTTTCTATAATAAATGACCAAATTTTCATGGATTGAAATCCAATAAAGCCATAAGTAACAATATATTACGTGGCTGTATGTTGGATAGTTGTCATTTTTCTTTTTAAGTAATGAGATCTGACAATTTATACATGTAACACTGCTTAATAGAAAGCTCTTTAAACTTAAATATTTTTCTGACAACAAAATTATCAGCCAACGACGTTTTCAGTTTAATTTACTTATTTACTAATTCTTATTCTGAAAAGATCAAATAAGTTGCAGACCGTTAACAGGACGTCATACAAGGAGGGAAAATCGTCTTTTAAAGTTCTTTTTAGGAAAGCAATAAGCATTTGACATGTCCAAACGCTTTCTGAAAATATATAGAAGGCTAATTTTAAAGAAAAATATTTCAATAAGAACAGAGCCCTAGTCTTCAGACAATAGGACCTAAATGATGTGGCTCGGAAAAAAACCCTCTGTTTTCAGATTTTCAAAGACGGTGGAAAATGAAAAGGGCTAAAGAACTTTAGTATTGGAATGTAAAAAATGGTGTAAAGTGAAATTCAGTGATGAAAGTAAGTTTTACCTTTTTCGAAATTAGTCGATACATTAATGTTTGTAACTTTAAATTTACCACTAAGAGTCTAAAGTGCCACAACAAACAACCAATTAAAAGAATGATTTGGAGCTTCATTTCATCTGTTGGTGCAGACACCTCTATATCATTACTGAAGTGATGAATTCTAAACATTTGGAAAACTGATTTTTCCTTAAGTTAGAAGGAAATATTTTGGATTTTAAATTAATATTTTAAAACTGTATCTTACACGGAATTTAAAAGCTGAAAGAATGATTTACTAGTCAAATCAAAAACTGTTAACCAATAGAAAACTAATTGGAAATTGGACATTGGTTAAACCGAATTTGAAATTAATGGCATAAAAATTAATATGAAATCTCAGAAAAAAAAACCTGGAACGAAACAATCATTTTTTGGGTGCTTTTTGGAAAAAATTGATTTCTTTTAATATGATATGTTACTGCAATTAATCTAAAAGAAGGTTAGCATCAAGCATTAAAAGCAAAAACGTATTTTTTAATTGCTCATTATATTACATGTACCTGTTGATTTGTAAATATTAAGAAAATATATTGAAACTGAGCCTATTTTAAAGAAATCTTTTTGTACAGATAGCCATTTTTTCATGAATTAATCAATAACATTTGAAATTACGCAGAAAATGACCAAATAATTGAGATAAACAAAAAAAAAAGATTAACAAAGCGTATTACAACCATTGGGATATAAGAATATTTATTGAAATTCAAAATTTTGCTGTTCCTTGAAGTGATAAACTTTTGGTCACCCCTGAATAAATTAATCTTTTAAAAAAATATATAATTTTTATTTGATAATGATATTATATTTGCTTGGGGCAACTTCAATTTTAGTATTAGAATACTCTAAAAGTCACTTTTTCTTATCAGAATAAACTTAAAAATATTAAACTAATATGAATTATTTAGTTTGAATGAGTTTAATAAGAAATCTAATGTATTATTTATACAATAAATTCTAAAAAAAAATTCAGTAATTTATACAAAACAAACTTTATAAACTTTTTTAAAATTCCTAATCATATTTTTTATGAAATTATGCATGCATTTTAAAAGATTCTATGCTATAAAATGTGAACTTTTCAATTAATAAATACTTATAATATAGTGGAAGGGATAAAAACGATTATACTTAGCGAACAATTTTTATTCTAACATAATTTAAAAATCGTTTTAAAGCTAATATCGTAAATGAATGTACCAAATATTTCTCATGGAGTATTCGTAGAACACAATGAATGCTGCATTTCAAATCAAATTCCAAAAAGGGAACAGCATTCCCTTTTTTTATTTTTGTTAGTAATTTTACGCATTAATGAATTTTTATAATAATATTGTTAAAAAGGGGAAGGACTTAAATCTGATCTGATGATGTTAGCCTTTTGCAAATATTCCATCGCTAGCGTCGTATTCCTTCAACCAGTGAGTGTAAAGAATTTTTGGGTAATATAAAGGGTAATTTTAAAATTGCTTGAATAATGTAAACTTTAACTTAAAAATATAAATTAATTACCTTATATTATTTTAACATTAATTATCCTTAATAATTAATTATTAACATCAATTAATTTGCATTATTATTACTATTATTATTCTCTATATTTAAATTAGTTTTTATTTAGTTATTACTCCATTTAAGTAGAAAAATATTTTTACAAAACTTTTACTAAATTTACTAATAACTTACTATTTACTAATTTACTAAAAATTATTTTATTGTATTTAAATATTTTTATATATTATTATTTTCGATATAAAATAAGATTAAATTCAAATTATCCTCATTATCTGCTTTAAAAATATTTTTCTTTTATAAGAAATTTTATAATTTTAACAATTTTAATAGCAATTTATTTAATATAATAGTTTAATAATAATTTTTAATTTATCGACAGGTTAAACATAAAATGATTTTTTCCATAGATAACTGATGTTTATATAAAATACAAAATATTAAACATTATGCATAAAAATATTTCATTTAGGGTTTATTAATTCAGAAATTGAAAATTCATTGAATTTAATTTTTCAACTCAATTACTTTAAATTCATTTCTTGTAGCATGCGTGAAAATACGGAAATCATTAATAAATATTTTTCTTTTTAAAATTTCAGTATTTTTTTCTTTTTTTAAAATTAAATTTTACCTTCTTTTACTGATTTTACTTTTTACTGATTATGATCAAAAGATAGATAAAAAACATAATAGGATGAGAATAATATTGATAAATTTAATATTTTTCTCATCCTATTATGTTTTTATCTATCTCTTGATTTCAAAGGGAAAACAAGTACGAATTTATAAAGATTTTCAAACAAATATTATATAAAAATTCTCAAATACAGGATTAATTGGCTATTTATCCTGTAAATTAACTAATTCTTAAAACTATTACAATATAGTTTCCGCTAACTATATTGTATTAATTTCCGCTAAAAATATTTTCTTATATTTAAATTGTTAAACTTTATCAATCACTATAACAATTAAACTATTGTGATGACAATTATAAAATTTGTAATTTCAATTTATAATTTAGTATTTCCAGTTATAGCTCAAAATGAATCTATCGGATATTTGTCTTCAAGGATACATAATATTTAATATTTACATAAAAACATATATTCCAAATTTAATTATTCTTATTCTGCGTTTAATATTATTTTAAATCACTAAAACGATTTATATAAATAATTTTTGTGCACTTTCTCCACCATAATGTTATTCTAAAATAATGCTGTGAATTGTTCACACTAAAATTTTATAAAAATACTCATAGAATTAAAAAAATAATAGAATACAACATTTTTGAATTTCTTTTTACTAAAAACTTTAAAAAATTTTTTTTTCTTTCACTAAACGTTTCATTTTAACTTTAATCATAAAGTAATTGTAAATGCAAATAAAATTGTATTTATTCTTATTTGACAATTAAAGGCCAAAAGGAGGTTTTAGTTGGCAAACTGAAATTAAGTTAAAAAGCTTATTAAGACAATACGCTTTTGGTAGAAATATTTTTTTCCGATGTTAAACAATTAAAAAATAGAAAAAAATAAAAAAATGTACTTTTAATATAGATAATTATACTTTTCAAATGATTTAGTTAGTTAATGAAATGGCACAATTGCAATATAAGTATGAAAGAAGAGTAGTTTGATTTACAAGCCATTTTAATAACATACATCAATATGACAGTAGAATAGTTGGAATTGTGAATATATCTACATATGTTTTTAGTGCTAAAAACGGATTTTTACCTGTAAATATATTTTACCATTTTTAAAAGTGACATGGTAAATATATTTTCAAGATTTAAATTTTATAAATATCACGAAAAATTAGTGCGGTTATGGGTTTTTTTTTTTTTTTTTTTTTTTTCAATTTATGTAAAAGTTTAGTATTAAATTTATATAATAAAATTATTATTTTTTTTTTTTAAACTTTTTTTTTTTTTTTATATTGTTGGTGAGAATTGCAAGAAATGATGAAAACATTTCATCAAATCTTTGACTAAAACTGTTTCAATTTATATTAATGCTTCGAAACAAAAAGCAAAAAAATTAAATTTAAAATTTGCATTAATAGTGTTACTTATTATAATTAATTATTGATAATAATCATTATTATAATATTATTTATTAATAATATTACTAATAAATGATACTTTCAACATCCATACTTTATTTTGCTCTTTTTATTTACTACTGAGAATAAAAATCATTTTTAATGGTATGTTTAAAATAAAATTCAAAAATACAATCTGCCTTTTCCATAGTTTAATATAATATATTTCTACATTTCTACCCATTCTGTAAAGAAACAAAATTTCCATTTCAAAAATTTCCAATTACACACACAATGTAATTACCTGCAGAAAACCACCATGCTTTAGTATGAAAAATTGAAAGTTAACAAAAACAACAACGAACAATTTATAAATGAAAAAAATAAATAAATAAATAAATAAAATGATCTATTTCTTTTTCCCTTCCCAAACTTTGTTGCATGTTTGAGAAAAGAAAGTTACTTTAAAAGCCCAAAATAAACAACCTGCTTTTAAAAGGCATTTGATCAAAAGTAACTGAAACGAAGGTTTAAAAAATCCTTCCGGCTAAGGCAACTGGATGGGTGGTGGGGGAAGTAAAAAGTAAAAGGAAAAAAAAAAAAAAAAATGCAGATGTCAAGTAAGAAACTAAGATGATTTAGTAGAAAGGGCACGAGAAACCATTATGAAACACGATAACGTCTAATGGTCTTTTCTTCCTACCCAACTAGAGGAGGGAGAGAGAGAGTGGAGTTTTCTGGAATTTTCTAGATGGAAGCAGATTTCGTACTCTACCCGGAGGCTTATTTTGCATGTTCTTTAATCTCCAAGACCCCCTTTTTACCCTGAAGAAGAACAATTACTGGTCAATCGATGGCAACAGTCTGGAGTAGTACTAGCGAGCGCGACATCTGGGGACGGCCATTGAAGTTTCTTTCTTTTATTATTATTCTTTTCTCTTACTTTTTCTCTTTTTACATTTCTACAGTATTTCATTCTACAGTAGTCCTCCCCCACCCCCATCCACCCCTATTTCTTCTCAGACCGTGCTCCTGACTTTCTCTTTAAATAACGCCGTTTCATCTTCTCGTCCAATCTCAGTCTCTTGCTGCCCCACCCCCCTTCCCCATTTTCGTTCTACGTCCACCCCCACCCCCTCTTAAATCTCCTTTTTCTTTTACTTTTTTTATTTTTTATTTTTTTTTTTTTATTTAGTAGGATGGACAAATGAGAACGCGCTCGAAAATTGCATTTCTTTTCATTTCAAACGTTTTCATTTCATTTCTTGGGAAATTTTTTTTTTTTTTATTACAATTTTGTTAAAAAAATTTTTTTTTTTCCTATTAATTTTATTATTATGTTTTTCATTTATTTTAATGGGAGGGTGAGCAATATTTTTTGTATTTCTTTTTATAATAACATTTCGTCCCTTGCATTTCCAACTATGATTTGTTTTTTTTTTTGTTATTCAGATTTCGAGAATAAGAATTGCTTCTCTTTTATGAGATAGCTTAATGATCCTAATATGAATGTTGTCCCTAAAACCCTTCTGCTTTCAATAGCATGTCAGTCGAATTGTTTTTCCTCCTCTCCCCCTCCCGTATGCTTGGAATATTTTCGAATTTCAAGATTGCATACTTTGCATAATAAGAGTAGCTAAATCGGAGAAATATTTTAAATTTCTTCTTGTTCAGAAACCAAGATTTTTGAAGAGCAATGTTTTTCAATCCATATGACATATTCTACTTATATTCGACTTAAACTAAGTTGAGTTTCTTGCAAAATCAGCATTACTTGGATAATAAGATATATTCATCAAAAGAATATACTTCGTCATCAAAAGCTCATCAGAGCTCAAATTGAAAGGAAATATTTTCAAATTTGCTGACTTATTTAATGTTCTTTTCCGTTGGAAATGGAATATATTTGAATTTAAAATTGTAAGCATCTGTATTTTGTTTCCAGAAAGTTTAGAAATATTGCACATCTGAAAAACATTGGACATATATAGCTTAATTTCATTAATTTGTTTACGTGGGTTTTCAATGGGGCTTGTAATTATTATTTGTTTATATTAATTATGCTGTTGTTTTCTAAAGCGATTTCTAATTTTGTTTCAAGAAAGTTTAGAAATATTTCACATATCAAAAACAATGGACATATCTAGTTTAATATTAATTTGTTTGCATGGGTTTCCAATGCAGCTTGTAATTATTATTGGTTTTGTATTAATTATGCTTTGTTTTCTAATTTTGTTCCCAGAAAGTTTAGAAATACTGCACATCTCAAAAAACAATGGACTTATATAGTTTAATTTCCTTAATTTGTTCACGTGGGTTTTCAATGTGGCTTGATTTTCAATGAGCTCAAATTAAAAGGAAATATTTTCCAAATTTGCTGACTTATTTAATGTTCTTTTTGTGTTGAAAATGGAATAAATTTGAATTTAAAATTGTAAACCTCTGTATTTTGTTTCAGAAAGTTTAGAAATACAGCACATCTCAAAAAAGCAATAGACATGTATAGTTTAATTTCACTAATTTGTTTATATGGGTATTCAATGTGACTTGTAATTATTAGTAGTTTGCACTAACTATGCTGTTGTTTTCTAATGCGGGTGTTTTCTAATTTTGTTTCCAGAAAGTTTAGAAATACTACACAACTAAAAACAATCGACACATATAGTTTAATTTCATTAATTTGTTCACGTCGTTTTTTAATGTAGTTTGATTTTTAATGAGCTCAAATTGGAAAAAAAACTTTTCTAAATTTGTTGACTTATTTATTGCTCTTTTTCTATTGAAATTGGAATAAATTTGAATTTAAAATTGAAAGCATCTGTATTTTGTTTCCACAAAGTTTAAAAATGCTGCACATTTTAAAAGCATTGAACATATATAGCTTAATTTTTTTAATTAGTTCATGTGGGTTTTCAGTGTGGTTTGTAATTATTATTTGTTTTGTATTAATTATGCTGTTGTTTTCTGATTGTGTTTCCAGAAAGTTTAGAAATTAAGCACTTCTCAAAAGCAATGGTAATATATAGTTTAATTTCATTAATTTGTTTATGTTGGTTTTCAATGTAGCTTATAATTATTATTTTTTGTTAATTATGCTGTTGTTTTCTAATGCTGGAACTTTTTGATCTCATATTAGTCGACACTAGAAAGGCAGAGATATAGAGACTCAGTGTGCCCTACAAGGATCTTCTCTATTATGTACCCATTTGGCCACCATGATTTAAATCAAATAGTCCGTCATTATAATCCTCTTCATCAAGATTAATAGATGGACTTTTAAGATTTCTTCGAGTCCAAAAGAAAGTTTTTGGTCTACTGATTTATCGTGGTCTTTTCCCTGCACAAACACGGAACTTTCATTTCTCTAGTTTAAGGATCCAAACGTTAGTCTCCAAGCCATTCCCATGTTTTATATTAATTATCATTACAATTTTTTTCATATTACTTAGTTATTTTTTTATCATTACATTTAAAAAATCTATACTACGTGTTAATATGTGAAAAAATTCTTGCACTACATAAACCTCATAGTTATTAAAATATTTTTTGAAAATTGTTTAATCTGAATATCGATTATTTAATTTTTGTGCTTCATTTACAGATTGATATATCTAAATATTTGCGATTACTAACATAGTAAAAAGTATTTTAGAAGCATTTCAACTATTTATAGACGATCATAAAGGGATTAAAAGTATAATATGTTTATTATTAAATTTTAAAAGCCATTTGAAATGTTTAGTTTAATTTAAGTTGTGCATTTATAAATCCAAAAACTTCTAAATGATATATTTAAAATATTTATTTAACACTACAAAATTTATTTTATGTATCGAAATTTTTAGTAATTTTAAAATTAAACTGAAAAGAAATAAAAGTCAGTTAAAAAGGAAAAAACATATAATAAATGTATTGAAAACAACATCATTAACGATACATCAATAATCATTATTAAAATCTTATATTTGAATTAATGATAATTAATCATTTGTACAATTATAATAATTTCAATGCATTATATTTGAATCTAATTTATCATTTATTTCATCAACGAAATTTGAATATGTATAGTATTAAATGATAGTTATATTTATTTCCTTAACTTTTTGAGAAAATTAAATATTGTCTTTAACAGTTTAATTGACAAAATTATTTCTCAAATTTTAATGTAAACTTGAGTAATTATTCTGTAAAAAACCTTATTTATATTTTGAAAGAACATCAATAGTGTATTTACAATATTAATGTTATTTCAAAATATAAATAATATTTTGTATATATAACAAACTCAAATGTTAATAAACAAACAAATATATAATATATACATATTTATAACAAACTCAAATGTTACATTTTCTACTATTAAAAAAGCAAAAGAGTAATTTTTCGAAACCAATTTAATATGGACAATTTATTTAATATTACATCCATTTGTAAATTTTTTGCATCTCCTGATTTCATAAAATGGGTAAATCATTAATTATTCATATTTTTTTTACTGTATTTTTAAGCAATATTTCATAAATTAAAGTAAGACAAAGCATTTAAAAATAAATATTCATTCTTTATCTTTACTGTAATTCCCAATTGTAATTAATTTCATAAATGTGTGTTTACGTGCAAATAATTATCAATTAGCTCAGGAAAATTTAGGAATCACATTTTCTATACCATAATTCAGTATGAGATGGCGAGCTCTGGTAGTGGATACCTTCAGCATTGTAAACGTTTCGTATAAAATTTTATTATTTACATATTTTAAATTCAAGTGAAAAATTAATATTTATTTTAAAGAAAAAATTTTGTAATGAAAATTTTTGTGGTGACCAAGAGGTTAATTAGTGCTTAAATTAATGCCTTTCATTTTTTATTTTCTTAGCTTTGCATCTTTTACCAGCATGACAAAGTTCATATTGAGTTAATCCTATTCGTGCAGGATAATAAAGTGATTCCTGTTTTTAAAATAATGGCAAAAATGTAAAATATAATCAATTATTATTACATTTATTACTTATAGAGAATAATTTTCAAAATAAAAAAAATATATCAAATCACTCTTACAAATGATATAGATAGAAAATGTTGCAAATAAACAGCACATTAGATCAACAGTTAAAAGCAAATTAGAAATGTTTTTTATCACAGCCAATCAGATTAAATCTTTTTATTCATTCAGATAAACATTTTTTCCTTTTGAATTAGAGATTTTAATAAAAATTTAAGAAAATAAAAAATACTTAATTTGGTATTAAATTAACCGTTAAATTATTTGTTTTAATTGTTTACAAATTGAATGCTGTTCAATATTAGCTTAATTATTATAATACTTAAAATACTAAAACAAGCATATTGATTAATTTTTTTAATAAAATCGGTTTATTTAAAAAAAAAAACAAGGTAAAAAATTAATAATAAAATTTTATAAAATATTTTTTTTTTTATAATTTAAAATCTTGATACAAATACCGTTAAAATTATTTTTTTAATTAGTTGCTGTGAGTTGTTAATTTCTTTTATTCCTTAAGATTAATATTTTTTCGAGTGTGAGATTTTATTAAAATTTAAGAACAAAAAAAATGCTTAATTTGGCCCTAAATTAATCGTTATACATATTAAACTGTTTAAAAGTTAAATGCTTTTCAAAAGTAGCTTATTTACTTAATTCAATACTTAGAATAATAATAAAGAAAGCATATCGCTTCGTTTTTAATAAAATCGGTTTATTTAATAAAGTGAAAACTCAAAAAAGATTAATAAGTAAATTTTAATGAATGTTTGTTACTAATCTTGATTCAAACGCTATTACAAATATTTTTTTATATAAAATTACTTTTTTATAGTTGATGTGAGTTGCTAATTCCTTTTTATTAATTCAGATTAACATTTTTTCAAATTTGAGATGTTAATAAAAATTTAACAATAAAAAATACTTAATTTGGAACTAAATTAATCGCTAAGTAATTTGTTTTATACTATTTAAGTTTAAATACTGTACAAAAATAGCTTAATTATTTCAATATTTAGAATAATAAAAAAAAAGCATATCGCTTCCTTTTTATAATATAATCAGTTTATTTAATAAAGTGTAAACCCAAAAGAGACAAATAAGTAAATTTTATAGAATTTTTTTTTCTTCTAATTTATGATCTTAATTCAAAGACTATTATAAAAATGTTCCCATAATAATACTTTTTAATTAGTAGTTTAAAAATTAGTTGCTTTCAGTAAGAAAATAAGTTTTTTCATAATTCCCTATCTTGGAAAAGTAACATATTTCAAAGAGGAAAATATTGAATAAATATGTGCATTTTTTTCGTGTTAAGCTTATTAATAATATACTTCATATTTTGAAAAGAATAATGGGCGTAAATTGCTTCTATAAACTATTAAGAAATTCCATGATCTTTAAAAATTATTTAGTAGTAGTAATAGTTAATAAAAGTAATATAAAATTTGAATTTCAGCTAATAATATTTAAAAACTTGCCAAAAATGATAAACTGCTTAGGAACATAATTATTTGCTATTGTTAAAATAAATTTTTTTATTTTTATTATATAATGTATTTATTTTTTAAAAACAAATTTAAAATGACTTGTAATATCTCTTGTGTTTGAAAAAAAAGAATAAATTAAATTCAAGTAAAAAATAAAGTTCATGCAAAAAGATATAAAAATAAATAATATAAAGATTTAAATAAATAATAGACATAAATAAATAAATTAAAGATATATACAAAAATATAGCAAATTAATGTCATTTTCCAGAAAATGAATATCTATAAATATATATTTTAAATAATACTGGGGTTAGTATTCTTTTGCATATTTTTACAGATATGCTAAAGATAAATGTTAAAACTTTGCCAAATAAATAGTTTTATTTAACAGAGGTTGTTTGTTGTTCTAACGCAGCTGGTAATACAGAGACAGTTAATATTTATGCCATAAGCAAGGGCTGCACCACTGTTACTCATTTAGCATTACCCAGGGGGCACGTGTAGCTCGAAGACATGCTATGGACGCGAGTAACACTACCGCCCACAGATGTTGTTAAAATAACAGTTTTAATGTGATGTATTATCACTGTAACTGTAACCAAAATTATCAATAGTTGTATATGTATTAAATATAAATCACAATGATATAAAGCTCATTGAACGCAAGTCAATTCTAATTTTTTAATTACATGCGATAGACACCTTCGCTCAATTAAATCTAGGATACAATGCTATTAAATATACATTATTTTATTGTTTCTACATAAATTATATTCATTAAAATAGTTTGTTTTTATGTGTCAGTATAATGTTGTAGTTGGTCTTTAATTCATAACGGCGTCTACCTAATATAATAATTAATAAAGAAAATAAATTAAAAAACAAAGAATAAATAATAGAATTTCGAATTTTAAATCTACTAAGAGGATAAAAAATTGTATGAAATGAAACACAAAATTTGATAAATTAAATTTCAGTCACTTTGATTAAAATTTGGATTTAAGATTGCTAAAAAAAACTATGTGATGGAATAAAAATTAAATAATTTAAGATGTTTTTTTTTTTTTAAGCTGGAAATCGCATATAATTTTTAACTTATGAACTCAATATTATTTTAATTAAAGAATAAAAATATACAATAATATTTATTTTAGAATTTGATGTCTATTACTCAGTATTAAGTCATAATTGATACAATATTTTGAAATAATGATGTAAATAAAAACAAATTTAAACAAATATGAGTTTTGCATTACCCTTCAAATTAGAGATACAAAAATAATTAATGAGGCATGCTCACATAAAATTAAAACACTAACAAAATTGGAATTTAATTAAATCCAAGAGTATGAATTACAAAAAGAAAAAGTAGTTAAAATGATTATACAAAACTGAAATTTTTTATAAATAAATGACAAAAATTCTTCAAACCAAACAATTTGAATGTTGTTAAATAATCACTTTATATCTTTAATCATCTTTAATTTATTTGTTTTCGTTATATTTAATCTTTTAATCTTAATTAGCATTATCTTTTAAATTTTTAGTTTTCATTTGATAAATAAAGCGTGATAAAAGATATTTATGTTATATTCAATTAATTAAAATTGTAAAAACGAGTCACTTATGACAATGTTATAAAGCTTGCTAATTAACGCGAAAAGAGGTTGGGGAGAGTTTAATTCTCTCTGGTGGTGTGTTCTACAAACCCAACTTGGGAAAATGAGTAAATTAAGTGGATATAATATTCAAGTGTCTCGCATAGACAATCACAATGCCGTGTTGGTTTGGTTTGTCACCCTATTGTCATTTTATTCACATTTTGGGCTAATTAGACCGAGACCTACAGTTTAACGTGGATTCCGAACCACTAAAAACATACATGCAACCGCCAGTATTCGAACCTGAAACCTGTGGCACTAACGGCCAGAGCAATTCCGTGTTGGAGTTCTGCAATACGATACGTAAATGAAAATCAAAAACTCTTTTGGAAGATGCCCTCATAGTATATAGATCATATGGATAAGTAAATATGAAGATCAGAGTAAAGTCATCAGTATTCTCAACACATATGACACAAATTAGTCTTACCAATTATAAATTGCGTAATTAGGGTAAGTATTCATCTAATAGGAAAACTCTATAGAAAAATCATTCCATTATATTGTATTATTTCACAAAATATAACATTTAATTGCAATTATGTATTTAAAATATATAGAGATGGGATAGGTTAAAACAAATAATTAGTTTAAGTAGTTAAAAGATTGGTTTTCCATCTAAGATTAGTTTTCTTATAATGCGTTCGAATATTTTATTGCAAAAAGTCTTCACAAAAAGAAAAGAAAAAAAGGAAAGAAGCAAATGCAAAAGAACTGGATGGAACGAAATTTCATCGCTCCTCATCATTTGGATTTATTTCACTCAAAGGGAACGGACGACGGACCTTCCATAAAAGTCAAAGTTTCATCTACTATTCCGAGAAATTTGTCACGTTAAAAAATGACACTAAGGGATGTTAGAACCTTCCACTCACTGCATTGTTACCATGGTCACCGCTGGGAGGGAAATCATTGCATTTATTTCAATGTCGATTTTTTTTTATTCATCCTTTATTTCTGATTTTTCACTCCAGGCGCGTTTTGGGCATGCATTCGCCAAGCAACCATTTTGTTGCATTTTTATTTTTTTTTTTATCTTTTTCATTCATTCTTTTTTGTATATTTATTGTTCGCTTTCACTTCCACCTACACCCTCCAACCCCTGTCTTCTCTCTTTCTCTTCTTTCTTCCTTTTTACTACTACTACTTCTTCCTATTTCGTTCCTTGAAAGAAAAGTAGAAGACCTTAGTGTAAGGTTGTAAGGGTGGGGTTGGGGGTGGACGAAAGGGGTGGTTGAAGGTTCCAAAGTGGTTGTGCCAGAACGCACGACGCTTCAGCCAGCAACCCCATTTGTATTTGCAAATGGAATGAGTCTTCATCCTGACAACGCTCTTCGACTTTTCTGTGCCTTATTATTCACCTTTATTTATTTATTTTTTTTTCTTCTTTTGCTCTTACCATCCCCCTTTTCCTCCCTCCTCCACCCCGCCAACACACCCCCCTTCTTCTCTTCCCTTGATTTTTTCACCTGGGTCGGATTGGACGCAGTAAAATGAGGGGGGATGAGATGTAGAAGTCTGAATTTGAATTTGCATGCGCTTGCGCTCTCATAACCTGTACAAGTTCTTCTATGTCTTTCATTTAAATGTCTGTCCGTCAGGAATTTTTGCCTTTACACAAGAAGAGGTTTCTATTTATACATTAGACTTGCACTGGAATCTGCATGGTGGTAAATTGACATGGGACGCCATGTTCCTTAATGCAAATAATGCAGATATGTACGCGCCAAGTAAAAATTTCTTTGGGCTCAGAGAGTGAGATAGGGATCTTGTTAGGGTTGTTCCCAGAGCGCATTGTTTATGCATCAGTGAAAAGATTTCTGTGCATCTCTCTCTGAGCCTTATTTTTGTGCACGAAATGCTTTTTGCGTTAAGGAAAAGAAAAGATTTTTTTGGTGCTTTTTTATTTTACTTATCTGGGAAATAAAGAAATTTACTATTTCAATAAATAATAAGGGACAAAGATAAGATGTTGGAAGAAGAAGAGGAAAAAAAGGTTGGTAAGCGATGAGGTGTTTTAAATTTATATTTGAATTTTATTTGTAGTTTTGGGGAAGGTAATAAATAAATGCGAGCTTATTTGTGGTACCTAGAAATTCAGAGAATTTTCTAGGGAGTATTGCTTATTCACTATGTAATACTATTTGGATTTAATCATAAAAATAATGAAATTCACTAAAATACAAATAATAGAATTGAATATTAAATAAATATTTATTTCCTTATAATTCACTGCAGTAATTTTTGTATACTGCAGCTAAATAAAATATTTTTTTTTAATTAGAAAGGGTCCTACGATTATTTCTTAATTTATATTTTGGAGAGCTCATTTTAATGAGACATGATTTACAAAATCAATTTTATAAATAAATTTTAAATTTACCGAAGTACTGCAATAATGTTTAGGAAACAAATTAGTTACATATATAATCATTTTTTTTTTTCCAACTTTCTTAAAAGTAAAAATTTAATTTCGTAGAAAAGATAATTTAGATCAAATGGCACAATTATTTAAAAGATTTAACTTTCTTTTTCGTGATTTTATTTCGAATTGATAAATTTTGGAATTGCATAATTTCAATTTAAAAGGATAACTTACATCAAAGGGCAATATTCTTTACAAGATTCAATATTTTTTTTCACTTGATAAATTTTGATACTGTATAACATTATTTTTAATGTCAATTAATATTAGTCATGTCAATAATATTAAACTTTTAAACATCAATGTTTATATTTAACGAATATAATTAAATATAAAAATATGTATTTTATTTTATAAATAATTATATACACATCGTTTAATCAAAGAAGTTTAAAAATCATTTTTTTTAAATCTTTTATTACACCTGTTTTTAATCATTTCTTTTTTTTCTGTTATAACTTTTATTTTAAAATATATAAAAACATTCACGCGCATAAATTTTACTTTAAAATAGGGTTAAACACTGACACAAATAATTGTTATTTTTAAGATAGGGATAAACATTGACACATTTATTTCTTTAATTTTAACAATGGATAAATTTGACGCGCTGAACTTTTACTGTAAGATATTGATAAATATTGACAAGTTTACTTTTACTTTAAGATATGGATAAACATTGACACACTTAACTTAACTTACTCTTATCTTTTATTTCTACGCTTGACTTTTAAGCTAAACACAAATTAGTTTTAAGTTTTATTTCAGACTACACACAACTATTATTTTAATTGTGGATCAAAATGCTGCCAATACCACACATAAGAAAATTTTTGAAAAAAAAATCCTATAAATTACTAAGTGGTCCGCTTAAATAAGCTACATTTAAGCTTGATATGCCAATGTTTTTTTCCTCTAATAACTATATTAATTAAATGAGAAATTTTCTAGTCAATTTCCATGCTTAGTTTTTTTTTTTTTTAGGGTGAGGGGAACTGAAATGATTTTAGCTTTGTCTGAACAGAAATAATTTTTAGCTATAGTAAATTTTGTATTTAGCTTAAAAGTTAATCGTAGAAATAAAAGTATGCTTAATTTAAGAGTTTCAATGTTTATCCGTATCTTGAAGTAAATTTAAGTGTGTCAATGTATATACATATTTTAATTTTCAATTTTTTATTAACAAATTCATTCTTATTTGAGATTCTTTGCATACCACTGCAAAGAATCTAAACTTAAATTTTAAATCTTATTCTTCAATGCACATATGTTTTTTAACTATGCCTCCCTAATTAGACATGAATAATGAAGGGTTACCATCGTCGTAACTCTGATACAAAACATGTATACTGTGATAAAAGTGAGAAAAATTAGTTGAATCTAGTTGAACCAATTAAATTGTGCGATGTTTGATATCTGTCATGTATGTGCTTTGCTGCATTATGATAGTATGAGGCTATGGCCATCATTAGATCCCAATATAATGTTATTTTACATTTTTATTTGATGATGTAGCGTTTTTTAATACATTTTCAAGTATTATGAGGATGTAATGAACAGCTTGGATATTTTAAACCACTAACGTTGTTGATTTACAATTAAATCATTCGAAATTGATATGTAGTAGATTTTGAACAAACACTCTTAAGAATGAAGCTCCGAGAATTCACAACTTTCTCCTTTCCTTGGAGTTCAACAGAAAGTCATTTCAGCCAAAAATTTGTTCTGCCCAAATTTCATTTGTATTGACACATGAGATTTCCGTTAAGTTTCGCTTGTTGGGTTTCTAATGCAGGTCCTCTAGTTCAGAAACACAACGCTCAATTCTGTTTTTTTAAAGCATTTAGAAACTAAACATTCTTGTTTACTGCAATATATACATCGAACATTCGAACATTTTTTAATCCATTTCTACATTGAGACAGAAATACTTTCTAGTGGATCTAGAAAAATTTCAAGAATTTTAATACCATATGATTACTATATAAAGGACAATATTATTGCCGTAAGAACTTCGATTTATTTTCTTCTCTTCATACTTTTCACAGTATTTATTGCATAAATTCAATTGTCTTAGTACAATCTTTATATTAACCACAGAAAAATAAAACAGCATAAAATTGTTCCTTAAAAGTCATTTTCTCCGCATAAATTGCTAATTAAAAACTATTTTTTCCGCATCATTTGTAGACTTTGAGAAACTTCGTAAAGTTGTTTTTTTACGCTAATAAAATATTTTCAAATATTTTAAGAATTGTTGTGTACCTGCTAGAAATTCATTGTATGTTTTTCAAAATTTAAAATATTCAATAATAATTAATTCAATAATTTATTAAATGAAATTTATTTTGTTGCTTACAAAATAGGCCTATTCAGTGTATTGAGTGTTTGATTCAAACCTCTATACATTTTTTATTAAGATATGACCTTTAGTTCCTTCAGCCAATCTTCTATGATGATCTCAATCAAGTCAAAACGCCGTCTTCGATTTGGTAGTTGTAACTTGAAAGTCATATGGTGCCATATCAGGTGAATATGGTGCTTGGTAAATGATGATCTTTGCGTTTCATTGATGTTGGAGTCTGTAGAAGGTCGGGAAATCATGTCTTCAGCAACCTACTTTCGATGCTCTTTTTGACCAAAATTGAGCTCTGTTTTTCAAAAGTAATCGTGAGACGACACATTTCATCTTGAAAATATCAGTTATAATGCTATAAAAGGAATTAAAAGATACTTTCATCTCTTGAATCAACTCTCTAAGACTCATATGATGATATTTGATTACTAATTTCTTAGTTTTGTCGATATTTTCATTTTCATTTTCATTTGTCGATGTCGGTTGTAACAGCTGAAGGTTGATTAGGACGAGGTAAATCAACTACCCCTTATCGTCTTTTGAATGCTTTACACCATTCATATGCTAGTGTTTTAGATATGCAAGATTCACCGTAGTTCTTCTATAACATTTTCAGAGATTTGGCGCACAGTATTTCGTTTGAAACACAAAACTTCAGGTAAACTCCTTGTTCAAGTAACTTTTTTTTTTTTCAATTTAAAAACCGTAGAGAACTCAAAATGTTTGATTGCAAAAATAGCTGCTAGTAATCCACTAAGTGACAAATCGCATTCAAATTCCTTGTGGTAACACAATATACCAACTTACGAAAAACAACAACGGTGTAGTAATAACTTTTAACTTACGTATTTTAAATTTTAAATTCCATGTACTTTTTTAAGCAGAATGTATGTATGGCATAGGATAGTACCGTTTTTACGTATGTATTATTTATATGTATAGCATGATATGTATGGCAATAGAATCGAACATTATGTATCATGTTTATGAATAGTTTCGTATGTATTGCATAATGTAATAGGGATATGTATGGCATAGAGGTGATCGTATATATGCAAATATAATTTGTATGTATAGTACCTTATGTAAAGGACATAAAGACATATTATGTATAGTACCTTATGTAAAGACCATAAAGGCATATTTAGTACCTTAGGCATAGAACAGTATCGATATGTATGGATAAGATGAATCATCGAAATTCTATGTTGACCCGCACTCATCCACATCTCGTAACTATCGTTTCCTTCAAATGTCTCCATGTGAAAAGATTGAGAAAAGTTTCAAATATATATATACTTTCAAAGGCATTTTTATTATTTATATCTACAATAATATTTTCATATATGTATGTAATACAATAGGACCACTTGATAAATAATTCTACGTTGTAACATGTATCCGCTTGAAATTCTGCAATGTATATCTATCTAGCTATACATATAAAGATAAATAACATTTATATATCTATATATTTTTCTTATTTACCTACTACTGTTGAATTTTTGTATTTATATCTAATTATAGGAAAGCTATTGCTCATGGATTTGAAGTTAAAAATTATAAAAATTACTTTCATTTGCTGTCTTATGCATTTATCTATCAGATTATTCAACAATGAACATAAAATGAAACACTCGTATTGAAAAAAACACGCTAATATTTATGGCGTTCGAAAGCTGCATTCGAACCGAACGTAAAACCTCCCCCAGGTCTATATTTCACGGGCGAAAACCAAAGCACCCTTTCAATAAATTCCCAGCTCCTTAGGCTCCCAAATCTAAAGTAAGAGCCTCTCTTATATCTAAATCTAGCAAAGATCAACCCAAATCATCTTTAGGCGAACTCATCCCTCAAGGGCGTCCATCAAAATCGCACTAGGGCCCTTCCAGAAGTGATGACTCGGGGACATCCCGTGAGAGAGAGCATTCCGCCCGTTTTTAAGCATGGAGAGCTAAAGAGCTGGAAAGTATTCCATGAGTAATGGCTTGGAAATGGTACCCTTTTCATTCTCCAGGAAATGATAATGCAATTTGGAGAGGTCCTTTTTGAACGGTGGTTTTTGGCATTTAAGTTTGGAAGTGCTTTCTTCAATGTTCTTACTGGTGAATGGCTTGAAGAATGATCGGGTTTCTTGAAAGGGATTAAAATGCGAAGACATTTGGTATTTTGGGGATTGCTCAATGTAATGTTTGCATCGAATTTTTTTTCTTCTTCTAATGCAGCTGGCAAGCGAGACCGTGATCTTTTTATGCCGTAAGGGCTGCGCAGACGTTACTCACTTTGCATTACCCAGGGGGCGTGTAACTTGAAGATAAGCCACGGTGTAACAATGCCCCCGCAACGCTCTACGATCCTATTAGTACCGGGACCTACGGTTTAAAGTGGATTCTGAACCACTACAAACACCCATGGCACCGCCGGGATTCGAACCCGATACCTGTGGTACCGAGCGCCAGAGCGCTAGCCACTCGGCCATCAGGCCCCTTGCATGAAAAATATGTGCTATATATATGATGATGTGTTTACATGCAATTTATGAACAGGAATGGATAAATGATCTGAGTAATGTATTAATAGATCTGATAAATGATAAATGATCTAGGGGTGCTTGGTTTGAAACTCAGAAAACGAATGCAATCAAAAGATTCCACATTTCTGCTGGAGATGGGCATGATATATCCTTAAGTTAGAAAGTCTTTCCGCATGGCTCAAGAAGGAAGAAAAATTAAGCATCAAGCATAAGTTAATTTGTCTAGGATTGTTTGTTTAAAATTGTGACGACAAGATATGCTAGAAGTTTAATAGGCTGCCTTGTGGTGAATCTTGGATAATGTTGAATCTGTCAATGTTCTACTGGAATGGCTTGAAGAACGATCGACTTTCTTGAAGAGGATTAAAATGCAGAGAAATTTGGTATTTTGGGGGATTCCTGAACGTAATTTTTGCATGATAAATATATATTATATATGTGTTTGCAATGTTTATATACGATTTATGAGCAGGGATGGTATAATGGAAGAAAGATCTGAACTAGTGGGGCTTGGTTCGAAACTCAGACAATGGAATGCAAATAAAAGATTTCACGTTTCTGCTGGCGATTAGAATGATAAATCCTAAAGCTAGAAAGTCTTTCCTTATCCCTCAAGAAGGAAGAAAAGAGGGCATGAAGCATAAGATAATATGTCTAGGATTGTTTGTTTAAAATTGTGACGACAAGATATACTTGAAGTTTAACTGACTGCTTTGCGGTGCATCTTGGATAATGTTGATAAATGTTGTTAATAATCTGATTTTCTGTATCTAATCACAATTTAATTAAATGATGATGATTCAATTTAAAGTGCTTATATTTAAAACTGGCAGTTATTTCCGATATTACGTAACTATTTATTCTTGTAATGAATTTCAATTAACAATGCAAGAATGTTTTTTTATTTGTCTTATTTTAAAAATAATTCAATTTTTTAATAACTATGTGATGGATTTTAGAAATTTAGTTAATCTAACATTCTTTAACGTCAACCTGATTTAGTTAACCTTAAATTTAACTCGTAATGTAATTTATCGTAGCATTATAGCTATTTAATTTTTTAAGAAAATGTGTAGTTTAATTTATTTCAGTTGGTTTAAATACTAAAATTTACTTATGTTAAATTTTACGATTAGATTTTTTTATTAGATTAGATTTTACAATTTTACGATTTTTAGCTTGCATCATTGATAAATGATGCAAGCTATTAACGTTGTTATTTTCCTTTATTTTTTTTTTTTATTGTCATTATTTTTTAATTGATTTTTATTTATTAGAATTAATTATTTATTATTATTATTATTTATTAGTCGCTATTAATGTCGTTACTTTGTGAAAATATGCATAAGGTTTATCATTATTTCAATACACAGAAGTTTAATAAAAATAGGTGAAATTCATTGATGGGCTACTTCTTTTCTTCATTGGCGCACCAGCCCCTGGTGGGTCAAGGCCGTCTGCTCACTGGCATATTCCGAGACAGGAGATGTTTTTAAGAGATAGGATTGTCAACCCTACACCCAACGCTCTACAATCATATTTCGGCCTGATGGCCAATTGGCTGGCGCTCCGGCCTTTGGTATCCCAGGCTTCAGGTTCGAATCCTGGCGGGGAATGGATGTTTGTCAGTAGCTCGGAATCCACAGTAAACTGTAGGTCCCGGTCTAATTATCCTAAAGTGTACAAAAAATTACTGTAGAGCGACAAACCAAACCAAACTACAGTCATATTAGACAGGGATCTGCGATTTAAAGTGGATTCCGAAACACTACAAACATTCATGGCACCACCGGGACTCTAACCTGAAACCATTGCCGAACTACTAAGGAATAAAAAATCATTGGAAATGATGATAAGGATTTTTACTAGGATATTTAATGATCTTTATTGGATTTAAATAACTTTAAATAACTAATAAAAATAATTATTATCTATAATTTGTATACATAATATTTATGATAGTTTTGCTTTATGGGATACACTCGAAAAACTCTTGGAGTTTACAAACGTGAAGGAAAATATTCCTTTGTGACCAAATTTGCATCCAAAACCACTGAATCCTTGCCTTAATGCAACTAAAAACATTAACCTAAATCATTCATAGCACCTCTCAAATGCATCTAAAAACAAACACGATGAATAAATGATACGAGATACAGATCCTACGTTAAAGAAGATATCAAGCCCACAGCCATCCATAGAATACAAAAAGACATGTGAAAAATACCCGGGCCATTATGCCCCGGTCCGATTTTCACTTACCCCTTCACCCCTCCAGCCATTACCCCTTTTTAGCCTCCATACCTTTTGGCCATCATGCGCGAGCAAGTTTTTGTTTAATGCTACCCCATCTTGGCAAAAAAGCATTAAACATTCCGGCATGTGTACGGATATTTTTGATGGCGGGAAAGGGGGTAGGGTCATGCAAACTATGGGGGGAGGGTGGATCCAATGGGTTGTGAGTGCAAAGTGGGACTAAAGCCCCCACCATCTTAAATTCAAGCACCACGAGCGCGCAGGTGTAAAGCATAGGAGGCGGAGGGCAAAAAGCTTATTGTAATCTCCGCTTATGCAAGGCCCAGGAAAAAGAAGGGATCAGTTTTGGATCCTTCGACTGGTTGTAAATCAAGGGGTAAGGTCTCGGTATGCCTTATGACCCCAGAGGTACCATTCCTCACCGTTCGTTTTTTTGGGGGGTGGTGGAAGAAGTTTTAAAAGCACAGGATGGCTCATGATAATCCGTTCATAACTCAAGCTTAAGATGGAAGGGGTCTAAAAAGTTTACTTTTAATAAAAAGTTTTGGACCGTGAAAACATGGAGGCATAATTTTTTCGCCACCGAGCTTAAGCAAGGAAGCAAATATTTGCCTCATTTCTTGAGGAGGTTTGCTTCTTGGTGTACTATATGGTGTACTAGGTTGCTTGAGTGATGTGAGAGTGCCTGAAGAGGTAGGGAAGAAGATAATGATGTTTTGGTGAATTATGGCATATGCTTATTGATTGAAAAGACATGAATTAATCAATTCTGACTATTATGAATTATTGACATTGATGGCTAGTTAAATTATTTTTTTATTCGTTATCTGAAGAGGGATACTTATATTTGTTTGCTTCTCATTTTATTAATATAATTAACAAAATAAACAATGTTTTGCACCATTTTTTATGTAAAAAGCTTTGAAAATAATGGGTATCAGATGTTTTATGCCCCGCGATATAAGCCTAGGACTTTGGTTTATTGTTTGATTAATTCTAACGGTTACTAATAATTATAATGAGTAGATGAAAAATGATTTTTGCAATTTAATTTTTTTGGATAGAAAAAAAAAATAAATCAGTAACTCTTTTTATATGATCAACCAATTATCTATCATTTTATATCCCTGTTAAATTTCTAAACTTAAAAATTCTGAGGTCATAGGGAATTAAATTTAATTCTAAGGTCATTCACTAAAGCACTAAATATAATAGTGCTTTAGCGAATAATTCTAAAATATTACTTGATAAATTATTTTAATTAGTACAAATATTATACTTCATATTTAATAATCATGATTCATTCTAATTATTATATATATTAATTATTAATTACTGTTTATAATTCTAATTAATTATTAATTGTTTTAATTATTCTAATTCCCACTAATTACAATTCTAATACAGATTTTATAATTCTAAATCATATGAAGCACAAAAAAGTTATATTGATCACCTCATTTCTCTTTAGATCCACCATATAAAAAGTTAACTATTATTTTTTTTTTTATTGTCATGAAACAAAAATACCATAAATGTATTGATTATTCTATTGCTATTAAATTCTCTATTTTTGATACTTTGAGAAATATTATTTTTAAAAAAGAATATATGTAGAGTTTTAAAATAGTTTTTAATAACCAATTTTAACAATATTCTCTTTGAATAAAATTTCACTAATTTATTTATATATATATATATATATATATATATATATAATTTCATTTTCCCTTGTTTCTCTGACCGACATTTCATAGTATTTTGAAGTATCTGCTATATCATTCTTTTTGTTTCTTACGGGCGTTTAATGCTTAGTGGCAAGTGATGGCTAAAAGCTCTTATATAATCACTACATGTCATTATGTTATGTATTGAAACTATTGCACAAATGATGATACGAGGTTTCGATGCATGTGTTGTGCAATAATATTCTCAAAGTCATGAAGTAAAAATTAATCAAAAGATATTTATTTATTTAATTACTTTAACAAATAAATTAATAATATATTTATTGTATTTCATTATTAATATGATGATGATAATTGCATACAATTTATTTAAGATTAGTAGATATGGTCCGGCATTTGAAGGCTTCACAGAAATAATTTTTTTTTAATTATTTAGAAAAAAATAGTAGTGCATAATTAAAAGTTTGAAATGTTAAATAACTCTCTTTTTAAATAATATAAATTGGTTAAATAAAGCAATAATTATTTTCCAAGAATTTCCATTTTTTTACTTTAATGTGTAACCATTTATTTCTAAGAATATAAAAGTGTTAGCTTTGTAAATTAAATGAAAGCTGATATTTTAAATATTCCACTTCATTTTTTTTATCACTTAATGAATGGCATCAGTTAACTTTAAGTTTGGTGCCATCTGGTGGCGTGAAATTCTGATGGAAATTAAAAGAAAAGATTTTTTTTTTTTTTTTTTTTTATTAAAAATAATTAATAAGAATTATTTTGTAATTTATGGCTCGGAACTTTGATATTCAAAACAAAATTCAGACAAAAAAAAAATGAACTTCTATGTAGTATAATATTATATAGGAAACACATATAACCAATGAGTTGGTAGTTGACATTCATTTTCTTTATCCATATTGATGATGTGTGCTGGTATCTATTACAAAATGCGTCAAGTTTCTTCATCTTCCTTTGAAGAGAGTGAATATTTTCAGTAACCAGCAAGTTGAATTGCATTAGGGTTAATTTTTGTGTAAAGATCTTTTGCTTTTATCCTATAAAAATAACAAAGCGTCTAAATCAGATAAAAATTGAATTTCTTTTATGACTACAAGCTTGCGAGTTTATATGAATGAAATGTTGTATTGCTAAATTTTTATTGTAATGTTTTGCCATTATATAAAACCAGATGTGCACTTTATACACTATTTGAGATGGTTTGCTGGTGATCTACCAAAGTAAACCTGAAGCCATCTTTGCTTCAGTAGAAATTATTTATCTCTATTCATTATCCTTAATATACACTGACTACCAATAAGTATTTGGACACCTATGCAAATGACGATATCTGCGGTCCTGAGGTACGTCACGGACTCCGCCGGTATATATCGTGTAGGAAACAGCATCGGCATTAGTCGCATGCAAGATGCCGCGCAGTTCGGAGCTCTGTGATTTCGAGAAAGGTATAATTATCGGGTATCACAAATGTAGCCGATCCTTAAGGGTCATATCTAGCAATCTGAAGTACCCAAAATTGACAGTGGCCTATGTGATTAAGAAGTGGAAGGTGAGCGGTGATTGTCGGAATGTGCCCCGAGTCGGCAGACCAACGAAACTGGGAGATAGAGACCGACGAGTGTTCACCAGAGAAATTCGGAAGAACCGCACCCAACCGATGGCCCTAATCCGTGAGGAGTTTCAACAGGCATCTGGGAGTATTGTTTCAATGAATACCATCCGTAAGGAAGCACATCTGCATGGTTTTCATGGTCGTGCTGCTGCCCATAAGCCTTTAATCACAAAGTCCAACCGCGCTGCTCGGTTAATGTGGTGCAAAGCACATCGAAATTGGACTGTAGATCAGTGGAAACGGATTCTTTGGAGTGACGAAACAAGGTTCACCCTTTACATTTCGGATGGCAGGGTCTGGGTCTGGTGTCTGCCTGAGAACGTCTCCTGCCAGAATGCATTGTACCAACAGTCAAGTTCGGCGGAGGTGGAATTATGGGGTGTTTCTCCTGGCATGGACTGGGACCTTTGGGCCCCATTCATGGTAAGCTCAACGCCGATGCCTACTGCACTATTTTGGATGACAATGTGCTTCCTACGTTGTGGCAGTTTTACGGGATGGACCCCTGTTACTTTCAGAACGACAATGCCAGTTGTCATGTTTCGACGTTAACCAAGGCTTGGTATGGTGCCAATGGAGTTCATCGAATGGACTGGCCTGCCCAGAGCCCAGATTTCAACCCTATCGAGAACCTCTGGGACGCGTTGCATCGCCGAATTCAGGGTGCATTACCCGACCAAAATCGGGGAACGAACTTCTATGTCTTCTCCAAGCCGAGTGGAAGAAAATCCTTCCAAGTGGAAAAAAGAAGCCGGAGGGGCTTACTTTCCACAAGCCTCTCGTGGAGGCTCTACCAACTATTGATTTTGCATAAAGTTCGTTTTTTTTTTTCTATCACAGGTGTCCAAATACTTATTGGTAGTCAGTGTATAATTTGTGTATATTAATGGTATAGAGTAATATAGATAACATATGTTAATTAGACATAATATTTTGACTATTTAATGATTAAATAATTTAATTAATTTATTGAGAAATCCATTCATTTGTTAACACTTCGCATATTATAAGATCTATCACTTTATTTTCTTTACATGTTTTCTTTTACCCCATTATATATTTTTCACGAGCATATTTTTATCGATTTCTATTATCATGCCTACCTAAAAATACATAATGTCTCTGGACAGGATACTTCATGTTTTGAGAAATCATATTAACTCATGATAACATTTAATAAGTTTAATATTTTTAGAAGTATTAAAAAAAAAAATCTTTAATTTTATTTTGTGCCACAAATTAAATCTTCGTATAATTTACCATAAATTTCGATTTTAATCGTGGGCTATGAAAATGATATTTATATAAAATATATGATGTTTTAGCCATCGATTTCCATGAATAATGGAAATTCCTCACATTTAATATTATTTTATTAGTTTCATTACTTTTATATTAATATGTAATTTTGCACAAGACTGCAGGCGACAGCAAAAAAAATATGTGGTAAATAAAGACCATAATCTAAATATCTGAGAAGGTCTAAGTTATTAAAGAATGATTCATAGATATCAAAAACACGATTTAGCAAAAATCCTCATCTCATCATCTCAAACACCTCATTTACCTGAGCAAATTAAATAGCAGATGGCAGGAATTTGGTTCCACGTTCACTTATTTCCAAGAAATACAAATCTGTCAAATGTGAGTGTGAAGGAGTGAGAAAAAATTCGATTCCAACTGCTAAAAAAAGTTCGATTCCAACTGCTAAAAATTTCAAGTTCGATTCCAACTGACCCCCTGTACTACAATCATTGCTTTGAAAAAGGATTTAATTCATTGTAACAGTATCTCGACTCGACAGTCAGGGCAATGAGAATTTCAATGCTATACAAAATGCAGAGTGATTGCACATTGAAGTTTTAGTTTAGTTTGTCGCTCGGCGGTCATTTTGTGCACACTTTAGGCCAATTAGACCGGGACCTACAGTTTAACGTGGATTCCGAACCACTAACAAACATCCATGCCACCGCCAGGATTTGAATCTGAAGCCCATGGTACCAAAGGCTAGAGAGCATTTGGCTATCAGGCTGCCTACCTGGAAGGCTCATCGCTTATAGATTTACGTTTTGTCGTTAATTTCTTTTTTTTCTAACATAACTCCATAATATTTTTTTTTTTGCACTGCAAAGAAAACATTTAATAGAATTAGAATTTAGAATTTATAATGCTAAAAAATTTAGAATTTATGATGCTAAAAACCAATAAACAATTATTATAAGGCTTTATTCAATATTTTTCTAAGAATAAATAGCATTGCTGCTAACTGAATAATACAGAAATCGATATTTTCAAATATATGTACCAATTATTGGTATTTTTAAAAATTTGTAACTAATCTACTTATCCCAGTATCAATTATGGTTATCCATGCTGTTTTAAAAGTCAAAGTCGACCTCAACGTGATAAAACCGCAGCATGATACGGCTAATTATAACCATTATATTCAAGTCCAGAAACTCAAGGTGACTTATTGAATCTGCAATCTAATAGGCATACGACTTCGATTTTCTTTAAAAAAAAGAAAACTAAAACCAACAAAACGACGTGATACGACCAAAAGCAAGAAACAAAACGAAAGAGCCAAACAGTGTCATTTCTAATAGAACTACGAGTATGCTTTGGGCATCTTGGCGACTAAGGGAAGACGGGGAGGGGGAGTGGGGGCGGTAAAAAATCGAGGGGAGGGGGAAGGGAAAGAAAGAAGAAACAGAAGCATCTAAGGGAGCGAGGGGAAGTGTGACTGTAGTGTTTTATAGTTCAATTTTGTACATGGGAGCATTTTTACGCGCTTCTGCTATTGCTTGCCATATATTTTCTCTATCAATTGGCTCTCTTTTGTTATTGGAATTCTTCGTGTTTGAGGCCGTTAGTGAATGGATATCCTTAGAATAAAGTCAAGCACGAATTGAAGAGAAGGAGCAGGATGCTGATGAAACGGGAGTAGCTAGCGGTGCTATTTATTTATTTATTTTCTTCTTCTCCTCCTTAATTTCTCGGTTTTTGTTTCCTCTCTGGTGATAGGGGGCCGTTGTGAAATTTCTTGCTATGATGTTGTATATCATTTATATCACTAATGGAAGTGTCAAATGTTAATTAATACTTGGTATTGCAAATTTATCATTTAAAATAGGTATAGAAATAGAAACGAAAAGAGTTTAGACAAAAATTGCTCAGTTAGAGAGTTCTTTCCAACATTATGAGAGTTTCATATGGTCATTGGCCAGTGATATGATAGGATTGTTGAAGATTTGAAGTTATTCGAGATGCTGTAGGGTATAAAACTGATGACATTCTACATTATACTCTAGAGAACGTTTGATCTTAATCGGGAATTCACTGTCAAAGAAAAGATCAATCACAGTCAGTTAAAGGTTTCGTGGACTTAGTTCAGGAAATCCGTCAACTTTGCGGCAAAAAAATCCATCTAATTGTTTAAACTTACTTCTAAACAAATGTAGAATTTGTACCTTGAATGTATACAATAAATTAACTATATTAATAAGCAACTATTTATCTGGGATTATAAGTGCAGGTAAAAGTTGTTTTTTTTAAATCAAATAACAATTTCTATCAAAATACATCAAAAATCATATTGATGATAACCATCTGGATAATTTTTCGATAAAAAAATTCGCATAATCTTACACTTAATAATTCATATTTTCCTTCTTATTATTAGTAATTAATGTGCATTGAGTTTTATTTTAAGCATTTAAAAATATTATTCTAAATAAGAGGTCCGTTGTCTTCATTTATTTGGTAAAAGTGGTCTGTGGTCTTAATTTTACTTTCAAAATGCATCAGTGTTTTTCATTATTTTGGCAATATATAGGTCCCTAAATACCATCTTATATGTTAAGGAGCTTTGGAATAAAGTAAAAAGAGGAAAAATTGTTTCCCATGTAGACTTCCAAAAGTGATCGTTTCGTCTTTGTGAGTCACATAAGAAAATAATTAAAATAAACAACATGATATGATGCTTGAAATTCTGAATCGATAACAGCTAATTTTAATCATCAGAAATCAGACTTTTCTTATTTATTATATAGAGTCTTGTCGCATTGAAATACTAGTTGTGTATTTATAAAGTATAAATTTTTATTTTTCCTTTGCAGCATTTAGCATGGATTAGAATTCGTAATCCTTTCGCAAGAATAGGCCATTGAATAACTTAAGGGGACAATACGACATATGTTTGTGCAATAATGATAAATCATAAAAATCGATCATTTGCCAGAGCTGTTAAATATTGTACTTTCGTGAAAATCTATATTTTATCAATCTTATTTTTAATACTGGTCAGATAAAAGGCGTAATGGGAATTTTAGGCTTCATAAAAGTTTGTAACATTAGGCAGAACAACTGAATGACATGAGTTAATTTAAAATTTAGTAATTCTTTGAGGCAACAGAAATCGTAAACTTCGTTACAAAATATTAAGCGACTGATAAATAATGAAGATATATGAATTGTTTGTAATGCAATAGCATTGTAATATATAAAGACAGAAACCAAACTTCGGGTTTTATAGAGAAAGAAATTAAATATAGAAATCATATTAAATAGAAATTATTTTTATGAGAGAAATTCTGAACTATTTCATCTATTTATTAATCCATATTTTTGAAAATGAAACAAAAAAAAAAAGTCAAATATATAGACTTATCTTTTAACTATTAATAATTTGACTTTTGCGCAATTTTCCTTTTAATTATAAATAGGAATTAATTCCTAAAACATATAAAAAAGTATATCCAAAATTCATTATTATTATTCATCAATATATTTTAATGTAAAAATTTAAATGATTCTGTTAGGATTTATTCTAATATTCGAAAAAGCCTTTTAATCTAAAAAAACGCATGCCAAAGAAATCCTTGAATGCAATACTTAATCAATTATTTCGAATCAGTGCATTTTAACTTTTCAAGTTTTAAATATTTCCTTAATAATTTTATAACAGGAAAATGAATAATAAAAAATAAAACTTTCTGATTTATTATTAAGTTATGTCTTAAAAATAAATAATATTTATAACTATATTTTGATGCTTGTTATAACAGAATGGAATATAGTCAAAATTTCTTAAATTAAAATAACATTTAAAAAAACTGTATAAACACTATTGGAATATATCAATTGCAATTCAGAAGGGAAATATAATCTGTTATGTAGGTTACTCAAGTTTGGGTACTTTTTGCGGCGTTAGCTTCCTATCAGATAAACAGTCGTTGGGAAAAGACTGTTTTACAGATTTTGTATCTTTTTTTTTTGTTTCTACAAAATTGAATGTTCATAATTTCTTTCTTACTTCACTTTAAAATTTATTGTCTTAAGATTAATTTACAACTCTCAGGTTTTAAATGAATTTTTTTAAAAAATTTGCTTTAAATTCTGAAATGTAATATAATATTTATTTAGTTTTCACACACATTTCAATAAAATTTTAATTATAAAATTTATTATTAAGCATTTATCATTAAATATTTAATTATAACAGATTAAACATCTTAAGTATTTTTTTTTTTAATTTTACGAATTTAATTATTTTATATTTACAAGAAAAAAATAATAAATAAATAAAAAAACAGTATTAAATTTTGATATTTTAAGCATTTAACTAAATTTAATTCAGAAGGTAAATAAGAAGATGAGGATTATAAATTAAATAATATTCTTTGAGAAAGGTTTCCGGTTCTTAAAATTACTAAGATCTCTGAAATGAAAGATGTTATAATTTATTTGCTATCGCATGTAATTCATTAATAATTTATTTAGTTAATTTATTTTAAAAAATAAATTTAATTAATTTAAAAAAATAAATTCACTAAATAAATTATTGTGGTTTCTTTTTTTTCCTTTTAATTAATTTTTAATTAAATACAAACAATGAATTAATTGTTTTAAAAATATAAGAAAATTTTAAAAACATTTTATAGTAAATGCATAATAATTTAAAATTTAAAAAAATTGTCGATGATAAATTTCATCCTACACAATTTCATTTCAGTAAATTTCAAAAATAATTTTTAGTTTTTAAAAGTTGGTCGTATTTTTCTGAGTTGTGAGTTAAATACCTCTAGTTATTATTGGATTTACAAGTTTTAAAATTTAAGGTACGTTTTTTTTACATATTGCTGTTATTAAGATATTTTCTTACACTAAAGTGTTCCATTATTAAACTTCACCAAACAGAAACTTATAATCAATACATTAAACTATATCCCACTTTGTAAGATGTTAATTACAGTTCTTACCAAATTTAATTTGGATCTATAAATAATTTTGCACAGAAACAGCACCGCCCCTGATATCCAAGGGTCCAGCTGTGCCTGAAGCATTTCCATAGATTCAGAAATTGTGTGTATCTCTAAAACTCAGGGATTGGGGAGACCGGAGACAATAAAAACTAAATGCCCCGGGTGACCAGCTCCACATATTGAAGGTGAGGGTAGGGGAGGAATGTGCTGCTGAAGTATGCACGAGAGCATGCTGAGGACGAGAAGGGGGGGCAGGAATGTCCCCCGAAAGCCAATCCGACATCAACGCGAAACAATCAGCGACCGATAGGAAACACTGAAGCCCATCTGTAAGAGAATTTATAGGTCCACGTGTTCCATGAGTTTAATGGAGAATAACGACGACTGGGAAGGAAGAATGTAAAAAAAAGTAGTTTTATTTTTCAATAGTGGGTCGATTTTAAAATTAAAAAAATTCAGAATTCCTGAAGTGGCTATAGAATATTCAATTTTACATTATATAGCTTGATGAGTGAATAGAAAGGAAGGTAGATGGATTGTAACTGCTTCAGATTGAATATATACAATTCTGGGTAACGCTGAATCTGCTACTGATCTACTATTCTAATGCCAATATGTTCCATAACATTTAGCAGAATATTTTCTTATGCAATATTGAAAGGCCTTCAACCATTATCATTTTGACAAAATTTTATTAAGTACCAAACCAAACATGGCAGTTTATTAAGAGACAATTCTAACTATATCTTTCATAATACCCATTCTATTTTTTTTGTATAGCAATGTTTCGTTTGGTACCTGGTAACCGTGACTAGCTCTCTGGTTTCTTGCCACAGATTTTGGGTTCGAATCCCGGTCACGGATGCTTATAGGGGTAGTTAACTTAAACAGTAGGTCATGGTCTAATATGATTGTTAGGCGTAGAGCTGACAATCTATCCTGTAAAAACAAAAATATCTCCCGTATCGAAAACTGTTAGTATACGGTAGGCCTTGGTCGACCCTGGGCTGCAATACCAGAGTTTAATGGTTTATATACCCATTTTCTTTTAGTTATTTTTTGCATTCGTTTTTTTTTGTAGATAGATATTTGTAGATATCCATTTTTTTTAGACTCTTTTTTTTTTTTTTTTTGATTTCTAGATTTGTATTATGTCATTTTCATAATCTCTTTTAAATTTATTTTTTTCTACATACCAATAACCATATTCATATCATTTTTCTATTTATATAAGAAGATTTATTTTTCATTTATGTATATTAGTTTTTTTCGAGGATTACTCGGAAAAAAAAACTATGCTATAAATGAGGCAATAAAATAAAACATTCCATATACAAATTTTTATCGATAAAATATTGGTTAAAATCAACTACAATCTGCGTTACGTACAGAAATGTGTTAAAGATTTATTGAATTCATATTTCTCTTGCAGATTCTTTCTCTATTCTTTTTCTAATCTTACAAAAAAATTTTTTTTAATTTATCCCATTAGAAATGAAGATGATTGGAAACTTACCAGAAGAATCAAATATGATAATTGAAATCTATAACTATCCATGTCTTTCACTCTATCACATTCCATAATCTATCAAATTATCTATACGCTTACTGGAATTCAAATTTTCTTCCAGGCTTCTTTTTTATTACAAAAAAATTGTTTAATTTAGCACATTAGAAATGGAAATTATTCGAAACTTACCAAATGAATAAAATATGATAATAATCTATAACGATTCATGTCTGTCCATATGACATTCCAAATTGTATCAAATTATCTATGCGTTTACCTGCACTTATCCACACCGAATAAAAAAAAAAAAATTGTAAGGCTTATTCTGAATTTTCTGAGATACTTTAAACTTTAAAAGCACATGCAAATATTTTTATTACATTCCTAACTTTTAATACATCTAACCTTTAATATATATATAAAAATTACTAGTTTTCTACTAATTACTATTTTCTAATTACTAATATCAGGCCTAACAAGTTTTTATACATATATATTATGCAACTATGTATTGCACTTCTAGTTTACTTTTAAACATATTGTATTTTTTGTTCATATTATTCTGACATCCAGATTATTTTAAACCATACTAATTTATGAATGAGAGTTTACATTTTTAAAGTCTACATTTTTTACAATTCTTATAATTTGTTTAATCAAATTAAGATAAGGCAAGAAAAGAGTATTTTAAAGATTTTGAAAATAAGCAAAAATATTTTGAAGATAAGTATATAATTTCGAATGTCACGGCATTAAAAAAATATAATATTGCAGGGTTTTTTTTTTGTGAGTTTATTTATTATATTCGCATTAATTTAGTCGACCTTCTATAAAATTTATTTACTCTTAAAAAGGATTTTAATTTTTATATATTTCAATTTTTTTTTTAATTTTTGTTTGATATTTAATTACAAATGTAATATCAAAGATGATATAAATAATTTTAACTTTGCTAAACATTAGATAATTCAACAACTTTTATTGTCATTAATAATGAAAAATTTATTTATTTTAATACTATACAATGAAAAAATACTTGAAATAAAATAATTAAAAAAAACTAGATATTTCAGAAATGTTACACATTTATTTAGCTATGTTATGTTAATGTTTATTTTATCTTAATTGTTATTTTATAATATTCCTTTCTGTCTTATTCATGTTATAATGCTTATCTCTGTATTTGAAATTTTTGTTGTCGTTGCAATTATGAGCTATTACTATTATGTTTAATTCAATCCTACACTTTGATATAACTCCTACATTTATTGCACTGATGCAATTTGATATTTACTACTATATTTAATGTAGTCTTACTTTTTTTATTAATCACATATTAATACACCTCTTCTTATTATTCATTTGCGTAGGTCCATGGGGGAGGGGGGCTGCGTACTGGCAGATTTCGAGACAGGAGATGTTTTTTTTTTACCGGGTAGGGTTGTCAGCCCTACAACCAACAGTCATATTATTTTAATAGATTCCGAATCACTACAAACATCCATGGTACTGCTGGGACTCAATTAAGCCGAAACTTAAACTTTGACATCGAGTTTTCACTTTTAAACATCAGGTATACATTTAATACACTACTACAATTAAAACACTCAATAATTTACATTGTAGTATTGTATTCCAACATTTTAAAATTATTTATACATTGTAGTATAAAATAATGTACATTGTATTGTACAATTATTTATACGTATAAATAATTGTACATTGTAGTATTGTACAATTATTTATACATATAAATAATTGTATATTAGTATTGTGCAATTATTTATACATATAAACAATTGTACATTGTAGTATTGTACAATTAGTTATACATATAAATAATTGTACATTGTAGTATTGTACAATTATTTATATGTATAAATAATTGTAGAATACTAATTATATACTACAATGTATAAATAATTTTTAAAATGCGGGAATGCTCGCAAAGTTTATGAGTGTTTTAATTGTAGTAGTGTATTAAATGGGTCCTGATGTCAGAGTGACAAACGCTCGATGCAGTTTCTTGAACACTCATGCAGTTGGCAATTATTCTCACATTTAGAATCTCTTTATTTAAAAATAATATAATTTTACATTTTCCACCATTGTATCGAGGTGAAATAGCTTTTTCAGGCGAAACTTTTTCCGTTTATATATATATATATATATATATATATAAAATTCATAAAAATGGAGGAGTGTATATTAAAAATACAACTTAAAAAATACAGTTTTATTTTTGCAATTTATTATTTCATTTCAAAAATTTCTAGTCAAAAATTTCGAAAGTATTTTAATTAATTGCTTTATAATTAAATAAAACCCTCCTTTTTTTATTGGAATCAGATTATTTTCTCGCTATTACTAAACTGCGTTCGTCTTAAAAAAAAAAGTATTTTGTACCAGTATTTGAGTTATTGTAAAAATAAAGTAGAAAGTTTATAGTATAAATGTTCAATTTATTTATTCTTCACAACCAATACTAATATATTAAAAGTGAAAAAAATTATTTGGAATTCTTGGGTAAAAATTATTGCGTTATTTTGTTCTAATACTATATAAGGATAGCTATTTAACATATGAAACTATCAATTCTCTACAAAAATGTTCTTGATGAAATTTACCAAAACTAAAAATGTTTTGTATTCTGTACCCGGGCAAAACTGGGTTACATCTACCAGTGTTTTAATAAAGCTCATTCAGTGAGGATCATAACGTTCTTAACAGAACGTCAACAGCCAATTGTTATGAAGCGTCGCTATCTGATCCCCACTCTATTTTGTTTGTCACTTTTTCTCTATGACACTGTCATATTAAACTGCATTCAGCGTTTTTCCCTCTTTCACACGGCATTTACCCCAAATATTTCCCTTCCTGCATCGGAAACAGGGATCACAGCCAAATATAAATACGTTTTTGAACGGACGATAGCGAACTCAATGTATCGGAATTTATTTCCGCATTCAGTCACAGTTAAACGCGCCTAAAACGCCGATAAACTTTCGCCATTTTAAACCACTTCACTTCACTTTTATCGAGCACTCCTGTCGGCGGAATAAAATTGATATCGCATGAAGGAAAAAGAAAGAAAAGAAAAAGAAAAATAAACTGTAAAAACGCGACACACGCGGGTTTTAGGGCACTACTTCTACTACTACTACTTCTATTTCGGCGTGTATAAAGAACGCGAACAAGCAGTACCCCGTACAATGGCGGACCGGCAATAAAAACTCTTCTATCTCCGTAAAGCTTTTGGAAGTCAAGTTAAACAAGATGTCCTGTCAGTGCACGTTTCACTTTGATAGAGCACCAGCCAGCGCTGATTTGCATGTGGTTGGGCATATGCAAGTCGGAACCTGCAATGATTGATGGGATTTTTCCTTAACCTAGACGTCTCAAACAGAAAAGACCCGCCATTCTAAAAGTCGCGGTCTGTCCGATAGGGGGCGCTGGTGGGAGATAAGGCGGAAACAGCCACTTCCCGAAAAAGGAATGCTTTTATGAGGGTTGTAGAAATGGAAAAAAGCCACATACTTTTAAGTTATTCCTAACCGAAAAAAAGAAATGCAAAGAACATCTAGGTAAGAACTCAGTGTGTTCCCCTTCTAAACAATGAAATGCAATGGCAAGACAAAACATTTTGAGTATTGTGCAGAGAACATATATATTTCTGACAACAGTGAGGTGATTCGAATAGCCATGACAAAAAATTCATCCTTTCTACAGTTTTAAAATTCTAAAGTAGCCCCAGTGACACAATGATAGTACTACTAAGTAGCATGCAAGAGAATTCGAGGTTATTTCCTGCTACTGACCTGCGATGAACTCATAAACTGATTCTGTTTGTAACATTCTGTAGTATTACTCATAAACTAATTGTTACTGTTCGCTGTTTTTCATAAACAACTAGTTTTAAAACAATTTTTTCAAACTAGTAGTACAAACAACTAGTTTTAAAACAACTGTTTTAAACTAGTAGTACAAACAACTGTTTTCTTAAACAATATATTCTAATATATGACGGAATCATAGCAGAATGTTGTAAGCTGATTGCTAAGTTTTAATATTTCGATTTTTGCCGATGCATAAACGTGGGGCATTTCTTTTATACAATGTATATTGTACAGGTTGGGCTTGAATGATTGAAAATAAAAATGATTTTTATAAACATATTCTCTTATTAATTTTTCATTATACCGGCTTTTTCATGAGTTTTCTACAGCGCGATTAGGTTCCAAATCATGCTATCGCTTTAACAATAAAATATTCTATGTATTTTCTATGAGTTAGAATATTTAATTTTGGAATGAAAAATTCATTTACTCATCGCTGAACATCATATGTTGTCATTTACGTCAATGAATGCTCTATAACCTATAAAAAATATTGAAAACAAATAAACTGTGATTTTTCTAACTCTTCAACTTTTCAATGGTTATCGCGCTTTACGACCTACATAGTACTTAATCATAAACATAAGTGCATAGTAGTAGAAACGACAAATTTTATAACCTGATATAAATAAATAACCATATTAATGATACCATATAAATAACCTGATATTCAAATGGCCGATGTTTGGAAAAAAGCTAATTTTTAACATTTAATTTAAATGCATATTTAAAATGAGCATCTCACATTGAATTATTTACATGCTAAGAAATATATTCTAATATACGAATCTAAGTACTCAAAAACTGTAAATACCTATTTATTGAATTCAATGTAACATTCTTATAAGAAAGTTGTTGTTGTTTTAAGATCGCCATTTAATTTTTAAATATATAAATGTATTATAATAAGATAAAAATTGTCACAATAAGATTTATTGATAAAATGGCCAGGATTACCATTGAATTGACAATCTAAAGACAGAGTTTTCTTTCCACGATAATCATTTCCATGATAGAAAAACTTTCCAAAGCGTTGAAAATCAATTTGCTATTTGTTGTGTAACATAAAAAAATATAAACTTTGGGATGCTTAAAAAAATATGCATCTGACAAGACATTCAGTAATTTTCTTTAAAATATTAAAAATTATTGGATTCTGAAAATTCATTCTTATTTTAAGCTAGTATAATGCAATTCCTTAAGTAGTACGGGAAAAATACAGACTTCAATTAATTAAATTAGTTATTATAAATTCGTATTGGCTAACATTATAACATTCGAGGTTGTTTATACAAAAGTTGTTTTCCAATGATAGAAAATATGACTTAAATGACTCATCATTAGATGAAAAAGAGCTTCAGCATTACCCAAGATGTTTGTTTGTTTGTTTCTTATCCCATTTGGTAGACAGCAACATCTAGACAAAGTGCAAGAACCCTTGTGGTCTCCTGGGAGGGAAAGGGGGTGACAGCTTCTATTGCGATGAAGAACCAGCAGGTAAAGTTAAGTCTGACTTGGCTCCGTGAAGATGAAGAAGGAGGGTAGTGCCTTCCTGGATGACTTTTAGGGGAAATATCACGCATATACATATCGTATGGGAGAAAACTCTGCCCCACCAGGTAGTCCGACTAACGAAGCAAGATGCTGAACATCACAAACGTCACCCAGTCTCTTCGTTTTTGAAACAGTGTCTACAACAAAGCTGCCAGTCGGATTGAAACTCCTCCATAATGCTCACCAGCGGCACACGTTGACACTGAGCCACGAGTTGGGCACCCAAGATATAGCAAGGGACTGCTGAACTACAGCACATTCTGACAAACAATTTTTAAATGAATACTCTCAAGGATGGTATTTGGGGAACCCCTCCACTCTTCTTTCCCAATGGGAGAGTATTTCAACCTGCAGATTTAAGTGTCAATTTCCAGCATCAATTTAACATGAATATCGAGACTCGAACAAAGCCCATTTAAGTTATCTAACTGACATCAATTTATCGAGTTCTCTTATTTATAATATTCCTGAAAATCGATAATTTTACTTATAACAGTATTACTGCAGGAAAGGTTAGTGACATAGTTGGGTTATTTTGTGGCACTCTGACCTAAGGCATTCATCATCCAAATCCAGATTCTCTAGTGAATCAGGATCTGGTGATGAATGCAACATTAGGAACTTGCAGCACTGCATCCCAATTTTGGCTAAATAGTTTTATAAACGAACATTCACAGGACATCCGGGAATTCACATTTTCGATTTGGAATTCCACTTAGGGAGTTTCAAACCAATGGACCTTTCATGCCCATTCCCCATACTGTGAATGATGTTCACTTTCGCTTATCGCGCGCTTTGAAGTTCGTAGAACGCCAGCTAATTGGAAGCTTGATTGATCCACTTAGACTTCCGATTAATTAATTTTTACGATGTGAGATTCTAGTATTCAGTGGAAATTCAGCTGAAGTGGAAGAAAGTCAGTACTCTTAATATTAAAGATCATGTAGTTACCGAGTGACCACAAAAGTGTTTTTGAATTTCATGTATTAGGAGTTAATAAATACCATTTATTAATCTGCCAGTAGGCAGACGACCTTGGCCCACTATGGAACTGTTATGCCAATGAAGGAAAAAAAAGAAGAGAAATATAATTTATTTCCTGCAAATAATTTCGATAAATCATTCAGAGATTTTATGCGTTTACTTAAGGTAAAATTTTAAATAATAATTTAATAATAGAAAGATAACAAGCTCAACCATGTCCTTATTTCTTATCATCACGATCTCTAGCATAGTTTAGATTATATTTAAAATAACGTTTAACATTTCTTTTTTTTTTTTTTTCAATTTTTTGGAAATTCTGTTCTTCAAAATTGACAAATGAGGATTACTTTTCTTCGAGAACACATTTTTATTTTGATTTTTAATTTTAAAAAATAATTAACTTTTACATATAGAATAACATTTCTATATCAGTTATCCTTTCATCTATATCTATCAGTTATTCTTTTTATCTATATCAATTATTCTCCTACCTAACGTTTCAATTCATTTTTATTATTTTGACTGCTAATTTTTTCACCACGGTATTTTGAGCAATTTTTTTCTTACGAAATTTGAACTTCATTTCATAACATTTTCAAAAAGCTCCTTTTCTGAAAGAAAAAAACAAGAGCTCCTGATAAAAAAAGTCGAATTCAGCTGAGAAATATCAAAATAAAATTCTTTTGGGATACATATTAATTCCATAATTTAATAATGGAATGCTATTCACTTATAAAGAGAAGTCACAGGGTACCCATTAAATGAAATTTCCAAATTTCTGACATATAAGAGAATGTTAAAAATTCAATGATTCTGAACTGTTTCCGTTGACTCATTTTCTGAAGCCGTTGACTTATTTTCTGAAGCCGTTCTTTTATAAGTGACTGCCCGTGGGTTGCCCTACGTAAATTATCCTTGATTGAAAAAAAGTGTTTCACATAATGCCTGTGTCAACTGAATGATAAATTGAATTATGTATCCGAAATAAAAGAACAATAAATTAAAGGTATAATCCGATTACCCCGATTATTTGGAAAATTGAAAATTGAATTGATGTAAAAAAAAGAGTGGTGTCATAGGAAAAAAGAAATGTCATTTAAGAGAGATATTAATTGAGATAAAAATAATTTTAATTTTTAATGATTCAAGCTTTAGATTATGTCATATTTTAAAACAACTGGATGAAAAAATTCATGTTGACTATTATATATGTTTTCTTTCAAAGTAGCTTTGGGCAGTGTATATTTGACTAGCACATCTAACAGGTAATCAATTTATCCGTTTCCACCGTTAAACAGGATATTTTCCACTACCCACTATCCGTGATAGGAATATATATTTCGAAATAAATAAAACAAATGAAAAGGTATTCAAAATTTTTATTTCTCTACATTTTATTCAATTAATTTAAATAATTAGCTAAAAAGAATTAAATTTTTTTGTTTTATTGATTAAAATTTTAAAACGAAGAAGAATGAAATGTTGTTGCTTTCTTATACCACTTGGTCGACAACAGCATCTAGACCAAGTCCATGAACACGATTCTCATGGAAGAATGAAAGGGGGCAGCTTCTGTTGTGACGGAGCACCGGTAGGTAGAAATCTGACTTGATTCCGTGTCATTGAAATAGTAAGGCAGTTCTTTCTGGTACAACTTTTAGGGAGAACTGCCCTGCAATTGTGTATCATATTGGAGAAAACACCCACCAGGTACTCTTCCTAACGAGGTAAGATGCTGACGATTTCAAACGCGATCGAGTGCCATCGTTTTTTGAAATAGTGTCTACAACAAAGACTGCAGCGGACTGAATCTTCGCCCTAATGCTTACTAGCTGCACACGTTGCCATTGGGCCCGTGGAGTCGGGACAAAGACAGTCGTACCATCCGGGATCGAACCGGATACCTTTCGCGTGTAAAACTAATGTGATAACCACTACACTATTGAACACACGGAAAAATATGTAAATGAAAATAAAAATGATAAAAAGAAATTAAATTTTAAAGGAAAATAAAAATGAATAAATTAAATTAAATTAAAATGAATAAATTAAATTAAATTAAAATGAATAAATTAAATTAAAAATTAAAAGTGAATAAATTAAATTAAATTAAAAAAAAAATAAAAATGAATAAATGAAATGAAATGAAAACTATGAGAATGAAATCAAATTTTTATTTCTAAGAGAGAAAAAATTGAATGAAAAAAAAAAAAAATTTCTGATTTTAAAGAATTCATCGTGTTGCCAATCGAAGAATAATTCTCGTATAACCAAGAACGTAGTAAAAGATACACGAAATAGATAAATAATTTACAACAAATTATAAAAGATATTCAGAAAATTACACACATAACTTGTTATTTAATTAATTAAAATTATTATTCAGATCAAAATAATACAATTTTTCATTCAACTTGTATTATTTGAAAAATCAAAAGAAGAACTTTAAAAATAAAAACTCTCGTTGAACCCAAGCTAAAAATTGTGTTATCATAGATGTCCTATGTGTACAATTCTTGGCATATTTCAAATCTCCACATTCTTCAAATACACAATCACCAGACAAGGAAAAATTGAAACGGTCCGAATTTGAAGGAATTCCTTTTTATCCCAATACTCTGCGGAAATATTCAATCTTTATGCACATGCGTAAGAACTTGATATAAAAATCTTTCATAAGATATGATACAAATCGGATTTTCAAACCATATATTCATATTTTTCATTTCGTAGTATCACCGATTTTCATATAGGAAATTCTTCGAAAATAAAACGAAAAATTTGATATATATGGAAAACTATATATTACATTTATTTATAGCTATAGTTATATCATATATATGTAGAATAAAAATTATATTTTTAAAAATAATTTAATGTCATAAAAATTCATATGCAGATGAATTTTATATTATGATATATTTCTTTAAAAAATTATGTATTGAATTGAATTTAATATTTTATTACGTCAATGTAATTATTTGATAAGAATGTGCATATTATATATGTTACACATTACACTTAAAAATGTAATTATTAACATAAAACTTTAAATTATCTTTATTTCAATTCCTTCTGTTAGCTCACACTCTCCCTATATATATCTTGTTCAAATTTTCAATCATTAATAAAATACTTTTTATTCATCTGCTAAAGTTAAAATACATTTTTTTGAACTTGACACTTGATGCTAATACATTTTTCAAATATTAATTGATTAATTAAATTAAATTAATTAATTTTAGTTTTTTTTAGATTTAAGTTGCATATATCTACCAATAGATGGCGCCAGATAAACTTAAAAAATGAATGAAAATTATTTATAAAGAACTTTCTGCAATAAAGTGAAAAAAGTAGGAATTGACTTTAAAAATTTTTTTTTATATTGCTTGTTTTTGAATTAAGTTATTATAACTAAAAGAATCAAATGCGAAGTAGTTTCTGATTTGTAATAATGCAATAAATGTTTCTGTATAGAAAGCAAGAGTGTATATTTACTAAAATTTAAAAATCATAATAATTTACGATTATTTTCCTTGAATTTCCTGCTATGAATCTGCCATGTAACCAAAAATCACGAAAATTATTTTTAAATAAGTAGAAAATATTATTTTTAGAGTGATCTTAATATATTGAATCAAAATATATTTAAGTGCTTTAAATCAATGTTTTAGTACAATTCATATTTATAATGATATCAAAGTTGAACTATTTATGAGAGATTAGAAATGATCAGTTGTGGATTAAAATGAAAACTTCTTTTAAAAAATCATAATTGATAATTTTTATTAAACGAAATTTACCATATTAAAAACATATTATTACTTTTATTGAAGCTGACTTTATTGGTTGTTTTTAATTTGATAAAATCGTAAAATTGTATTTATAAACTAATCATCTTAAAATTGCATTTTTTTATCATAAGATTACATTTTTCATTGCAATATTATATTTTTAGGCTATTTAATTCAGGAATCATACATTAAATAAGTAATATAGCTCTCATATCATAAGTTCGTAAGCATATCGTAAGTATCACAGCTCTTTAAGTGCTTAATTTAAGTGTTTCTATTCCTTTTTAATACGCTGTAATCTATTACATTCAACATTTTTTAATTCAATTGAAAGTTTCTATTGCTTGTATTCATTGAAGTTACTTATTTATTTTCCGAAACCGCTTTATTATATTTATTGTGATAGGATGAAATTTTACGTGGAAAGTAAATCATTTTTTACATACAACTTTGCTGTAATTAAATAGATACTGTGATAAAATATAATTAGTTTAATTATAAAGTGTGTTGTTGTTGTGACTAATTCTCAATGTTTGGTAGCACGGGACGAACACCCCATTAGTAATCCTACTCATGGATCGAGGTAAAGGGGGCAGCTTCTTTTGTAATAGAGCACCAGTAGTTAGAAGTCTGACTTGGTTCCGAGTCGATGAAGAAGGAGGGCAACGCATTCCAGAAGGACTGTTAGGAGGAACTTACTTGCGTATCGTATGTGAGAAAAATCGGATAATTCCCACCTGGTAGTTTGAATAACATGGCTAGATGCTGAAAATCACAACCACCATCGTGTCTTCTCTTTTTGAAACGATGTCTACAACAAAGCCGCCAGCAGATTGATCCTCAGCCCTAATGCTCACCAGTGGCGCACGTTACCACTGAGCCATGAATCGGGCAGTTATGAAGCGTTGTCCATCGAAGCCGAGTAAAAATGGCTTTAATTTACTAGTATATTTTATAGATATTTGAAAAAAAAAAAACAATTTAAAAAATACAATGTTTTTATTTAAATTTTCATATTGCTTCCTCTTATATAGTTTTTATTAAAATCGTTAATTTAATTGTTTTCACTTAAATCTTTATATTCTTTTCATATTAATTGCAGTTTTAATTATTTTTATTTAAAACTTTATAACGTTTAACTTTATATTGTTTTTATTAAATTCAGCAAAGTAATAGATAAATGCATTTTTGCTAATGCCAACAGTGTAACACTGTTAGCATTAGCAAAAAAGGCAACTCGTATAAAGAAAAAAAAATTTGAAATTTTTTTTTGATTGATATATTTTTGCATTTGCTTTTCCTTTTTTATTCGATTTCATTAAAATTTTAAATTCGTACTAAAAGTATGAAAAAAATCTTGTAGCGTAAAAGCGTAAGTACTTTGCGTAAGTACTTCTAAATATATTTTCCAGTATAGCAAATAATCGGAAGTCAAAATATTTCCTTAATAAACAAAAAAAAATTTCAAAATATTTCTTTTAAGATAAGATTTTTTTTTGATAATAATAATGTAATTATACTTATATTAATAAAAATAAATATAATTACTTACACAACAAAGTTAAATTATTAGAAAAAAATTAAATTAAAATAAATTTTTAAATAATTAAAATAATTTTTATGTGTTAGTACTTATTAAGCAGAAAAAAATACTAATAATAATTAAAATATCAGAAAATTTAAATAAAGATAATTTTTTTAGTGAAAATTCTGCATAGTGCATTTAAAACACGTGTTAATGTTTTATTCATTTAACCCACTAATTTCTTGACAGATTTTATTGAGAAACTTTATATTTTTAATTAGTAAGTACTTATCTATTTAAATAATTCTTTAAACCCTTTAAAAATTTACTTAATATGATCCACTAACTATTAATAATATTAAACAAATAATAATATAACAATAATATTTTTAATTTAAACTAATATCTACAATTTATTGTAAAATATCTTGATATTTTAACTTCGAATGATACTTAACTTTAACTTCCCATCTCGAAAGGATTTTATGAGAAAAATTGCATAATTGCATTTAAATATTTATTGAACAATTAGTTTTTCGCCGTTAGTTTTAAAATTTGATAAATATTTGATGTATTTAAAAAAATTTTAAAACTAAAAACGTACTTGTTTGTAAAATATCTATGTACTTTAAAATCTTAACAATAAATTAATGTAATTATTTCAATAATTATGTTATTACAAGAAATTATAAATTTGCGGACAAATTCTAGCCCCTCATATTGCATTTGGCATATATATATATATATATATATATTATTTATTGCATTTGGTATATATATATATATATATACATATATATATTGCCCTCATATTGCATTTTTTACGAATGGTAAAAATGTTTTGTTCTTACCTTTTAAATTTTTTAAAGGTAAGATTCATATAAATCACACTATTAATTTTTTATACTTATTTCCTCGAATATTATTATTTTGTTAGTAATGGTGATTGCAAATATAAAAATTAAAATTAATATTATTATAAAATCATTATATATACAATAATTCTTTAGTACAAAATGTGCCAAATATTCAATAAATAAATTATACATTATTCTAAGGGAAATAAAATAACTAAAAGCATTAATATGAATTTAATTCTCTTATAAATGTGTACAATAAATTTATGAAAGCGAAATTAATTGCTATATTATATAATAAATATAAATTTATAAAATATTTATTATAATTGATAAGTGATATTTATATATAAATTTTTAAATAATTATCAATATTATTAATTTTAATGCATGTTTATTATTTTAACTATGAGATATATACATACAAGATTGCGTTTATAAGAGTTAAAATTACTTATAATTGCTTTGCAGTTGTATATTTACAAGTGGCAAATTATTTCAATCGAATATGGAAGTCTCCTACTTAGTACGAGTACTTAAAATAATATAATTTAAAACCATGATTCAACGTTATGATAATGATAACAATATAACATAGAACTATATTTTCTAATTTGATATTTAATAAATCTTCTGTATGTATTTTAAAATGTCTTGAATTAAATATTTATTTTACAAGGTAGGAAGCATGAATGATAATAAAAAAAAACTAAAGAAAAAAAGAAACATTTTTGAAATGCTGTTTATTTAAAATAAAATTATTAAATAGACTATATCAATAATAAAATTAAATCTTCATAGCTTCTGTAGTTTGTATTTTTAATTAAGATTAGAACTTTAACTTATTGAATAATAATCATACTCATTTTTTCGAAAAGAATGCCAGTAATTATATTCCATAACAAAATTAAGGTGTGTTTACTAAAGAATGTAAAAAAAAAAAATTTCTTCGATTAAATTTATGTAATAAATGTTTATTTCACTATGCATATGAATACAAACAAGTAATTAAATGCAAGTTTCATTCATTTAAAATTGGAAAAAAATTAATATTTTTAAAGTCATATTTTTATAATGAAAAATATTAATTTCTTCAGAAAAAAAAATTTTTTAGTGGAAAAAAATGACTCAAATATTTGTTTTATTATGATTTATTGATTTTACATTAATAGGAACTAAAAAAAAAATGGGTGGAGGAAGGGACAATAAAAATGCATAAAAACCTAACGTCCACATTTGGGGACCTGGGCATTAATAGTAATTTAAAAGTAAAGGATTTTATACAATATTATCATTAATTATTCATTATTATTCTATGCATAAATTATTATTATTAAATATATTTAATATATTTGGTATTTTTTTATCAAATGTGTACGATTTATTAAAATAATCCAACAAACTGACAGTCGATATACTACTTAATACTATTTTCATATTCCTAACTGTACACCGTAAATATTATAAGTGAAGCCAAACCATAAGATTTTGGGTTTTTTTCTTGTTGAGAAATTCTGAAGTGAATAATTTATTATCAAATTTTTGTTCTTTTTATTAATGATAGTAATTACATTTACAAAAAAATCTAATTGTCCACATATATGGCCAAGAGCACCAAAAGGTTAAAATGTCAATATATAAATACTTTTAATAATAATTTAATATTCAATTTTTTACTTATTTTTTGGAGGAGTTCAACAAATTTAGTTATTAAATAGATAAAATTTAATAATAACATATTTAATATTGCTGTTAGTAAGTCAATTTAATAATATTTATAATCGATTATTATATTAAAACTAATAATATATTCTATAAAAAAAAAAAAAAGAATTATATTTTGAAATGAGAAACAAATATAAATTCAATAAAAATTTAGAGATTTAAGTTAGGAAAAAAAAAACCTATATTGCATTGCTGAATTCCTGGATAAGAAATAATATACTATGCATCGTATTTTTAATATTATTGTTGTTGCATACCGGTTTTATTATAACGGTTTGTTGTAAAAATTTAATTTTTCGATAATAAATTTACCTGATAATAAATTTAGGATATTACAATCAATTATATAATTAATCTTAGTTTTTAATGGACTATGCTTTCGAAATGAAGATGAAAAATCTCGTTTACCACTTTTAAAACTACCACTTCAGGGGTATTAATTTTGACGTCAACGCCATCTGTTAGCAGCGAGTAATACTAAGCATGTTGGTTTTAAAACCACATTTTGTAAAAATCTGGTATTAAAACAGACATGTGTACTAATAAAATAATTATTTTTAACATATTAAATATATTTATACTTTATTCTTATTTTAAATAGTATTATTAATGAAATATTTGCCTTTATGTTTTTTTTTAAATAGCACAAAAAAATTTTGATACACCAAAATAGAAACAATTTTTCATTAGTAATCCTACAGCACGAAATTAACATGCTGAATTGAGTATAGTTGTTATTTATTTGTTAAAAATATTAGATATTTTAAAATTTTCTATACTGACAAACAGAAAGAATTTCTTAAACAAAAAAAAAAATGTTTAATTATTTGATGAAGTGACTACAATAAATTAATTTTTGTATCATTATATTTGCAGTTAATGGATTAAAATATAGCTTAAATATCTAATTTTTGCATTGATTGTTAATGATATTGAAATAAAAATTTAAAAATATTATACAAAATTAATATTAATGAACAGTACAATTTTTCTTCTTCTTTTTTTGCTTATTTAATTAAATTAAGGTCTAAAAATGAATTATTTTTAAATTATAAAAAATAATAAACATTTTTTAGTTAAGGAATGACTCCTTCATGGCCTAGCATTCATGCAAGTTAGGACTTTTCTAAATGTGCAATTTCTCTGATGAATGCTTTACAATAATACTCTAAAAACGTGTATTCTATTAAGATTTTGACAAATGTTTCACGTGGACAAGTAATTTTTTCTTGATTCTTTTTAATATTCCACTCAACAATTTTGAGTTACACTAAAAAGCACCCCTCCACCCCTACCCTAACCCTGCCAAAAGGCCTTATGTAGTTTGTAGATAAACAACATTTAAAACAAATTATCAAAAAACCCATTAAGTGGTCATTTTAAAAATTTTGCAAATTAATTGACAAACATTTTATTTTATAAACAAAATATTGAACTATAACACAGTTTACCATCATAATATATTTAAAGCAGGGAAACACAACGTTTTACAACAATACATTTATACTGCAAACAGATATTTAAGAAAATTCTGATCTAAATTTTTACAGAAATAGTCACAAAAGGAAATTTAAGTACAGCAAGAAGTCTTTTACGTGAAAGAAATTTTGCATGTTATTAATGTTTAATATAATTGTGTTAATAAATATATTACATGTTTGTTTTTGCTTATATAAATTAAAAATATTTTTTAATAATTTATTTTCACATTTTTTAAAAAATTCTTATATAATTCGTAATTATGCATTCAAAAATGCTGGATAAAATTTTTGTATATTAAATTATGTATTTTCGTGGAAAAATTAGTTTATTTTAATGTGATTACACGTGATAAAGCATTCAATTATTATATATATTATCATTTTTAATTAAAATATATCATTTACAATAAACGCAGGGGGAATCTTTTTAAAGAGAATCTGTCCCATTTAATTTTTCTTAAAATCGAAATTTTATTTATTTAAATTTTCAAAAATATTCTTAATAATGATTGTAAACATGAATTCTTCAACAAATAATTTATTTCGCTTTTTTTTAAAAACATATTTTTGTCACAAAAAATGAAATATCTACTTGAAATAAAATTAATAAAATAGATTTAAAAGTGCGAAATTAATTACCTCCTAATTACTTAAAAATATTAATTATAAATTAGCATGATAAACAGAATTATAAATAAATCAGGTAATAAATTAGAATGATGCAAAAATATTCACAAATTTTAACCTGAAGATTAAGATTTAAGAATTGTAACTTGCAAATAATAAATATAACCTTTATGAAATTTAGGACATTAACATATTATCATGTATGTGCAATTATAAGCTATAAAACTTTTTGCTCCTAATAGGCATTGATAACGAACCACGTTTAGAACTCTAGATAAAGTGCAATGTAAGTGGACTTAGTGCCATCTCTCGGGTAAGAATTAAACTAAATCAGCTGCTTCCTGTTTGAAAAAATGCAGAAAGACTGTAAAAATAATTAGTAGAAATTAAAGTGAAACAACAATCTCGGATTTTAAAAACTCTGACATTTTTTTCTGGAATTTTTTTTCAATAAACTATTCTCATTAGTTAAATAAAACGATATTGTTTATTCTGCAGGCCATGCTATTCCTTATGTGAAAATGGTTTTCCTTTTTATTAACAGATGGCGCCACATACAGACCCTGAAATTTCTGTAGAAATTGTTACTTTCTTAAATGCGAACTACTTTACTTCAAAAAGTTCCTTTCTAAAAATCGCGTGTTCTAAACTAGGTCTACTAGATTAATTCTTTTAAACTTTTGTGTTAAGTTTTTATCTAAATACAATATTTTTCGGAAAAACAAATTGTTTTCATTTTAAAAAAATTTCAAATTCAAAACATTGCATTTTGTGTGATAAAAACAGATCTATATTATGTAAACATGAATGCAAAATTGTTTTTAAAATTTTACGTTTCAAAATAATTTTAACCTCTTCAGAAGATTAAAGTTTCCATTTAAAAAAAATATATTTTTAAAATTATAATTCGATTTATAAGTATTCTTCAAAAATTATTTTAAAAATGTTTTAGGAAATTACAAATTTTACAGACAGAATTTTACAGAATCTTAAATTGAATCAATATTATTACAATGTTGCAAAAATGGAAATTACTTTAATTTTCTTCATTTTTATTACTTATTTTAAATTTAGTATTAGGAAACATGTTCCTGGTTTATTTCAAAAATTTAAAATGAAATTAGGTTTTTATCAAGAACACAAGTCACAATAAAAAAAAAAAAAAGATTAGGCAGATGATTACGAAATAAGTTTATTGTGTTTTGTTATAAGATTGTGCTTCATTAGCATTGTATTTTGTTTAATTTTCTTCTTTGTATTTGTAAATAATTATTGAAGTCAGAATACAGATGAAAACATCTGTATTCATATAATATAATATTAAAATGAAATAAAACATTATCATCATGTTTAAGAATTGTTTTGTTCATAGTAATTATTCGTCATTTTAAATATCCCCTTCTTGGAAAAAAAACCCATCTTTAAAAGTACAGGAACTTTCAATTTAACTTTGAATTTTATTATAAAAAGAGATTTATTTAAGGAGTTTTTTGTGAAAATAATGCCTAATAATTATTTAAACGAAAATATTTCTTACTCCACATTGTGAGTTTATTCTATGATAAAATTAATATAATAGTATGATTTAAAATACGAGAAATAAAAAGAAAAATCAACATATCCAGCTAAAAAAAAAATCAAAGAAACATTATGTATATCAATATTTTATAGCCCGATTCGTGGCTCAGTGGCGCCATGCGCCTCAGAGACTATTTCAAAAAACGAAGAGACTCGATGGCTTTTGTTTGTGATGTACAGCATCTTGCCTCGTTAAATTACGAGATGGGAATTTTTCTGGGTTTTCTCCCATACGATACACTGCCAGTTACCCCTAAAGTCCTCCCGGAAGGCACTGCCCTCCTTCTTCAGCGGCACAGAGCCAAGGCAGACTTATACATGCGGGTGCTACTCCACAACAGAAGCTGCTTCCTATTCCCTCCTTCCTTGAGAACACACAGGTTCATGAACCTAGTCTAGATGTTGCTGTCGACCAAATGGGTTAGGAAACTACAACAACATATTTTATGATGCAGTAAAAAATAACATTAACGATTTGTCAAAATTTATGAAATATATTATATCAAATTTGATATTTTTGCAATTCACAATTATTTATATGTTTCACAATAAAAAATGAAAACGAAATGGAGACGATAAATAGCCTATAATTTACGCAATAATTTTATGTTGCATGTTATCTGCAATTAATCATTTAGTTAAATGCGAAATGCAAAAAAACTTGATACATTTAAATAAGTGAAGCATAAATTTAATACAATTTGAAATTTATAAAGCTGTTTTAGTTATAATAATATTTTAAATACTTTTTCAATCTAGCATTTTTTACATATTTAAGTATTTCAAATGAATATATTCACAAATTATAAGATTGTTACACCAATTTTTTTTTTTTTCATGAAAGTTAAAACTAAAATGCACGCATCCCAGTAGCAAAACCATGTCCAGGGACTTACAAAACGAATCGTAACCGTATTAACTATATATATATATATATATATATATTAAGAATCAAATGAATTTTCTAAGTGACTGCTAAATAAGGTCACTCATTGAATTGAATCAAATTAAATTAAATATCATATTATTGATGTAAAAAATAATTTTTAACTCGGATAAGGAGACATTTTTCTCTGGTCTATGAGAGTCATCACTGAACAATGCTGTTATTCCCCCAATTTCTTTTTTAAAATGAAAGTTAGTTTTAAAATATATACACCCCATTACAGTAGCAAAAACATATCCCGTGACATACAAAACAAAACCATTTAATTAAATACATACATCTTAAATTCAAAATAATCACTCAGAAGTCAAGGTCAGTAAAATCGAATTCAGATTAAATCAAATATCATATTATCCATATAAACCGAATAATTTTTAACTCAGATAAGGAAACACTTTTCTCTGCTCTATGAGAATTATCAAAGATCAATACTGTTTTTCAGCAATTTTTTTTTTTTTTTTTTCAAAATGAAACTTAAATTTAAAATACGTGCACCCTATTACAATAGCAAAAACATATTCAATGACATACAAAACAAATCCATTTTATTAACCACATGTATCTTAAATTCAAAATTGTGAATCAATTAGCAGTCACTCATTAAAGTTCACTCATTAAATCATTAGTCATTCATTAAAAATCTTTTCTTGATGTATGAGAGTCATCAAAGATCAATACAGTTCTTTTATCAATTTCTTTTTTAAAATGAAATTTAAATTTAAATACGTGCACCCCATTAGAATAGCAAAAAATTATCAAAAGTGACTATTATTAAGTGACAAACAAAACAATTCTATTTTTTTAACGACATACATTTTAAATTAGAAATTGTGAATCTCTCAGCAGTCAAGGTAAGTAAAGGAATCGAATCCAAATTAAATCAAATATCAAGTATCATATAAGCCGAATAATGTTTAACTCTGATAAGAAGACACTTTTTCTCTGCTGTATGATCAAAGATCAATACTGTTCTTTCACCAATTCATTTCTTTTTAAATATTAAACTTACATTTGATATAAAATGCCCCCCCTTACAATAGTAAAAACATATCCAGTGGCAAAAACATAAATCCATTTTATTAACCACATACATCTTATATTCGAAATTGTGAATCATTTAGTAGTCAAGGTCACTCATTGAATCGAACCCAAATTAAAACAAATACCATATTATCAATATTATCATCAACCAAATATCATATAACTCAGAAAAAACAGACACTTTTCACTGCTTTATGAGAGTTATCAAAGATCAATATTGCTCTTTCATTTTTAAAATGGAACTTAAATTAATGTAATAAATTAATACTTAAATATATGTTAAATTAATATAATAATTATACTTAAATTAATATAATTAATTATTAAGTGATATAATATATATTATATTACTTGATATGTTCCCCCCCCATTACGATAGCAAAAACATATCCAGTGCAATACAAAAACAAAACCGTTTTATTAACCTTAAATTCACAATTGCGAATCATTAACAGTCAAGGTCATTCATTGAATCGAACCTAAATTAAAAAATATATTATCCATACAAACCGAAAAATTTTTTAACTCAGATAAAGAGAGTCATCAAAGAACAATGCTATTTTTAAACAATTTTTTTTTTTTCTTTTTTAAAATGAAAAATACTTAATCTTTTTAAAATAATAATATTTTTTAAAATGAAAATAATTTAAAATACACGCGCCTCATTACAATAGCAAAAACATATCCAGTGACCATATACAAAACAAAACCATTTTATTAACTACATACAAATTAAATTCAAAATCGTGAATTATTTAGCAGTCAAATCCACTTATTGAATAGAATCCAGACTAAATCAAACATCATATAATCCATATAAATCGAATAATTTTTAACTCAGATAGGAAGACACTTTTCTCTGCTATGTGAGTGTCATCAAAGATCGATTCTGTTCTTTCCCCAAATTTGTTTTTTTTTAATGAAACTTAAATTTAAAATGCATGCATCCTATTACAATAGCAAAAACATATCCAGTGATGTACAAAACAAATCCGTTTTATTAGTCACATACATTTTAAATTGAAAATTGTGAATCACTCATCAATAAAAGTCAGTAAAGGAATCAAATCCAAATTAAATCAAATATCATATTATCCATATAAACCAAATATTTTTTAAGTCAGGTAAGAAGACACTCTTATGTGCTCTGTGAGAGTCATCAAAGATCAATATTGTTCTTTAATCCTTTTATTTTTTAAAATAAAACTTAAATTTAAAATGCATGCACCCCATTGCAATAGCAAAAACATATCCAGTATCGTACGAAACAAATTCATTTTATTAATTACATACACCTTAAATTCAGCAATCAATGTCAGTAAATGAATAAAATCAGATTAAATCAAATATCATATTATCCGTATAAGCCGAATAATTTTTAACTCAGATAAGAAGACAATTTTCTCTGCTGTCATGAGAGTCATCAAATATTAATACTGTTCTTGCACCAATTCCTTTTTTAAAATGAAACGTAAATTTAAAATACAAGCACCCCATTACAATAGCAAAAATATCAAGTGACATACAAAACAAATACATTTTATCAACCACATACAAAATTGTGATTCACTCAGCAATCAAGGCAAGTAAATGAATCGAATCCAGATTAAACCGAATATCATGTTATCCATAAAAACCGGAATAATTTTTAACTCAGGTACAATAGCAGAAACATAGTATCTATCCACATACAAAAATATATTTTATAAGCCACATACATTTTAAATTTCAAATCGTGAATCACTCAGCAGTCAAGGTCAGTACTAAATGAATCGAATACAGATTTAAACCGAATTGCATATTTCCCCCCACACACATACTCAGTCCCGATACCTCTTTAACCCAAATAAGGTCGGTCTCTGTGCTCTTTGAGAGTCATCGGGGATCAATACGACCGCGATTGCGAAGAAACACTCCGTGCGATATAAAATATACCCTTCTTGTAACAGATGTGGAAAATGGCACTGCTAATCGCATAACTTGAACTGTCAGCAGTTATGGCCCCTACTTGTTTGGGCTATGGACCAGAAACTGGTCTTGGAATTAGCGCCCGCTGCTCATTGGTCCGTTCGTGTGGCTTCTGTAGTATTCACACCCCATTGGTCAATGAAGAGGGTGGAGGGGGGACGGCAATGAAATTGAGGGGGTGGAAGGTGGGCGACTCGCAAATCTAGCAATCCTCAACATCAAAAGCATCCAGTTATGTTATGACCTTCGGCGAGATGTGAGGGGGGCGACTGAAAAAGTTCCAAGCGGAGAAAAAGTCTTCCTCCATCATTTGTGTTCATGCTTTCAATAAACCATCCCCATGTATAAACACATAGTATTTTGAATTTAGCAAAATTAAACTATATGTGTAACAATAAGAATATAAGTTACAACATATGCTACGTTTAGTTAGCATTACTTTTAAGACTAGACAGCCCAAAATTCAAATGGAGAAATTGTTTTTCCCTTAAGTTATTTGAGTTAATTCTATTAATAAACAATCTATATTAAGATTTCCATAAAATTTTTAATGTATATACATTTTTTCATTTATTAAAATCACAAGACATCAATTTTAAAATGCATGCATTCATTATATGATTTATTTAGTAGTTCAATTAGTTTAATAGCTCTATTAGAACTAGACTGCTAAAATTGAAGAGGAGAAAATTCTTCCTCCATCCTTCATGTTCATTCCTTCAATAAACCCTTCCCATGTTTAAAAACATAGTATTTTGAATTTAGTAAAATTAAACTATATCTGTAACAATAAGAATATAATTAAAAATATATGTTAACAATGTATGCTGCTTTTAGTTAGCATTTCTTTTAAGACTAGACAGCCAAAATTCAAATGGAGAAATTTTTTTCTTTCAGTTATTTGAGTTAATTCTATTAACAAAGATTCTATATTAAAATTCACATCAATTTTTAATGTATATAAATTATTTTATTTATTAAAATTATAAGACATCCATTTTAAAATGCATGCGTTCATTATAAAATTCATTTAGTAAATCTATTAACTTTGTAGTGCTATTAAAACTAGACTGCTTATTCCAGTGATTTCTATTAATACTTAATTCTTCGTATTTTAATTCTTAGAAAAATATATATTATATTTAATAATTTATATTGTATTTCATTCTTCTATGTAATTCTTTTTTTTTCTTTTTTATTTATTAAAATCAAAAGATATAAGATTTAAAATATATATCTTCCTGTATTCTAAGTTTAATAGCTCAATTAATACCTCGTATTTTAAATTTATAATTTATTTTATTTATTAAAATCAAAAAACATATCTTCATGTACTCTCCGTTTAATAGTTCAATTAATTTATCGTATTTTAAATTTATAATTTCTTTTAGTTATTAAAATCAAAATACATGTCTTCCCGTATTCTATGTTTAATAGCATTACCTTAAAAAAATAAACTTTAAAAAAAAATTAAATACACACTTTTAAAAATCGAACTTATAAAAACACTTTCTAACAACAAATATTTCGAAACAAGTAGTAATGAACTTAATCTAATCAGGTGCGCAGCCATTGTTAGTAGTGTGTACAGTGGGGTAGCTGGTAGGCTTGATCCTATACGTGGAAAGTGTGCACGTATTTAAACTTATGATCCCTTTTCACTGAGGCCCAATTGATTTATGTTAAATACTATTAAGTATTTCAATGAATTAGTGTTTGTCTTCATAGCAATATTATTAACGCTCCTGAATGTGTTGATTTTTGCCGGTTTTTTACCCTGGCATAGTTTTACGAAACATTCAATAAGCTGGCGAAATAGAAGATTATAGTATGTTGTTGTTGTTACCTATGGTTTTAGACAATCTATCCAAATAAACCTAGTCAATATATACAAATTGGCACTTACCGTCGAAACAAAAAAAGAAAATATAAGCAAATCAAAATTACAAAGGGAAAAGATCAGACATTCTTAACAAAAAACGACCAAAAGCCTTAAGAACAAATTAAATGTTCTAAGGATAAAAATTTAAACGACTAGAAGCACCATAATAAAAGTCTGTGTGATCAGAACATGTTTTCTTTGGCCCTCCAGTAAAGAGTACGTGAATCACAGTTCTGTTGTAAGTTAAGAGCCAATCCCGAGCAAACAAGTAGATGGGCTTTATTCATTTTCTCTGTCTTAAAAACATATAAAACACATATATCAGAGTTCACAATCTCTATGTTGGCGAGTTGTTCGCTCAGACAGTTATATCCAGTTCTTAATCTAAATTTGGCAACAGCCTCTAACTAAATTTTTTCCAGTCATCCCCTGATTGTTACCCAAGCTTTTCCTAAGAGGGTTTCCCAAGACACCTTCCCTGAGGTACGATATTGTGCTGGTGAAATATGGTGTTTCCATTGTCTCTTCAGGGAAACGCTGAATCTTCTACGTTTATGTCGTTTTGCCGTTGGCCAATGACTCGGTAAAATACCAGCGATTCGAAGACGTCCATTTTAAAATTCACATTTTTGTTTCAAAATTCAAACTGCCTTAAAGTAACATTAGCATACATAATATCATTATTTTCTTTACTATTTAGAATTACTGAGAAAACAGTTGCTGACAAAGTCCTTTATTATTTTTTACAAGGAAATTTTTAATTAACATTTGAATATGGATTAAACATAAATTACATGACTTCAGTAAAAATCCAAACACTCTTTTTAAGCAGATTCAACACAATTAATTTCGAAATCGCCAAAAAAAATTTTCCATCTCGATCTTTAAAACAATGTAACAACTTTTAAGTTGACATTTCATTTTCCCAAAAAACAAATGGAATTAAAACTCATCACCTAATCTCACAGAGACGTTAATAAAAAAAAGAAAAGAAAAAAGAAGAAAACCTCATAAAATCCACTAAATCTTGAGATTCACGTCTCCCCAGAATAAAAACTCGGGTTCCACATCTCCAAAACAGCCGCGCAACTACAATAAGCGCCCCGGTACAATTATGACATCTGTAGTAATTGCGATTACGGCCTCAAAGGGGGAGGGGAGGGGATGTGGGGGTGCAACGAAATTTGTTCCTTTCGGTTTGGTTCGCTGGGGTAGAAGTTATGTTTGAGCTTGGCTCGGTCAGGAAATTTACCTCCAGGTTTTTTATTTTTTTATTTTTGTCCTGGTGTTCAAGTTTTTTTTTTCCCACGTTTTATTATGATGATTATTTCTTTGGAAATGAATTGTGTGTGTGTGAGGATATTTATGGGTCAGTATTAATTCCCCACTGGTGAGGATGGATTTATGAGGGATTTATTATTGCTTCATCAGCCTTGTTCATTCCTCCCCCTCCTTTTGAGAATCAATGCGTGGGTGTTTTTTTCTTTTTTGAGTAATTTTGCAATTTAGGTCAAAATGGGGTTGTGGTTAATTTTTTTCATATTATCAATATTCATTTCTTTTTTTTCTTTCGATTGAATGATTAACTCGTTCAGCGGTCACAATGTTATCGAATTATGCTATTCAAACGTGCTTACCCACCGAAGGAAATTCCTTTCTGTAACTGAGCCACTTTGGTTTGCTTTTTGTACATCACTCCAAATGATGATTATTATTTTATTATAATAATTTTTAGATCTTCTACGATATTCAGTACAGAAATTGACGCAAAGACAAAATTTCCAGGTTGATAGTTATTTTATCGATTGAACATCTATTATCTATTATTATCGAATTATGCTATTCAAACAGACTTTACCCTCCGATGGAAATACTCTCCTTTTTTCTCGTGTCCCATACCTGAGATGTTAGATGTACTTTGACTTCATTTTCTGCTTCACACTGAATGATGTTTTTTTCGGCTGTTCTACGATATTCAGAAGAGAAACGGACGTTGAAACATAATTGTAGGTTGATAGTATTTTTTATTTATTGAATCTTTTCATATCGTGTTGATGCATAGACGATCGCCGTGTTTTCAGCTGGAAGAGAAAGCGAGAGAGTTTTCTTGGTAAATAATTTCCTTGAATGTCTGTAGGGTTCAATAGAAATCGATATGAATTAGAATGATATAAATTGTTAGAAATGATAGAAATTTCTCTTTCTAATATTTGTCATTGAAAGATCAGAAGAGTTTTTGGAGTAACTTAATTCTTAATTTTAATTATCTTTACTTCATTATGCTAATAAATTAACACCTGAAAATTATAACTTACGAAGGCATATAAAAACTGGCTACTTAAATATTTAAAACAAAAAAAGGAAAGAATGAACAAATCTGTATGTGTCGGAAATTCTTCTTCTCATAGCTGTCCCTGAAATATCAGAAGTGTGTCTAGGTTTGTTTTTCTGCCTCCCTCCCGGTGCTTTCTCTGAATACTATTATGCTAATAGAATTTAATATACGAAAATTAAAATTTGAAATTATAAGTTAAGAAGGTTTTTTGAAAAAAAAAAAACCTTTTAACTTATTACTTACTTATTAACTTTAGTTACCTTAAACTTATTTTTTCTTCTTTTCTTCTCTTTTATTTGTTTATTTATATTCAGTAAATAACTACAAATTTCCTTAATATAATAAACACGCAAAATAAGTTCTAAGCTTGATAGTTGTTTTCCCTACTCACCCATATATGCCACGTCGAGACATAAACGAATAAGTTTCTGTTTGAAAAAAAAAAGCGGAAGAATTCTCTTTCACAATAATTCTCCCGAACATCAGTGAGGCTCAGAGAAAAATCTGTGTGTGTTGAAATTCCTCTTCTTATATCCGTTCCTGAAATGTCAGGAGTGTGTCTAAAGGCTCGTTCCCACCGAGGCGAGAGAGATCGTGAACATTCAAGAGGCAAGCGACAAAATTTTTTTTCGACCCCTTCATAGCGAAACGTCAGAAATAGCATTACGCCTAGTGAAAAACCGCTTCGAGCTGAAAGTTGGGCAACTCCAAGCGGCGAACTGCAAACCGGTTTCAGGCGACCGCGGTAAGAGGCTAGTGATTGGTCAAATTTTTCGCTTGCATCTTCTCGCCTGGTGAGCACGAGCCTTAAGTTTGTTTTCTTTCCTTCTCACTCCTGGTGATTCCTTTCTTTGAATTCTATTATGCGAATAGTTTATAATACACAAAAATAATATTTAAAAAAACTATAGGTTAAGAAAATTTCTGAAAATTGTCTCTATTTCAACATTCTGAATATAAATAAATATTGAAATAAACGTTCAACTTGATAGTCACTTTCTCTACTGAACCGTCTATACCATGCTGAGCGATAAACAATCAAGCAGATTAGGTGCATGTTTCCCTCATGGACAATCAGATTATGTGGTGGAAATTTCAGTATTGTTCATTACGGTAAAGCAACATCAACTCTGAAAACCTTTCGATAAAGAATTATCCACATCATCTACCACACATTGTTGTAGAGAAAATGTTGATACTTCAAAATGGTGTGGGGAAAAATAATCCGAAATCTAATTAATATTCTTTTTACATTTGCATCGTTAACATCATTTTTCAGCGACAGACCTAAGTCCCTTAGCATCTCTTAGGTCAATAAACTTAGTTGTACCGTTACCACTATATCATATTTTCAACATTAGCAAAAACATTTTCAAGAAATATTTCAACGCTTTAGGTCAATATTATTCACTTAATTAAAAATTTGTTCTGGATATTAACTGGAAGGAAAATACACATACTAACAGGAATCGATTTATGAGACTATGAAAGATAGTTGGAAAATATTTTTTGTAACGCTGATATGTTAATAAAAAGAACAAGTCTAGACATATATAAAATAAACTAGTCATATAATTATAAATTGATTCATTCTTTTCTATTACTACATTTTGTATTAATATTTCAAATTCACTTTTTATTAGTTTAGAAGTGTTTAGTAAATTTTATCGCAATTAATGCTGGCAATATTATTGTTATAAATATATCCCATTTATTTTATGCATATTTATCAGTTTCATACTTAAAATTAAATTTTTAGTAACGATGATAAAAATATTTCTGAGCACTTTTTTTTCAAAATTATCGTTCTATAGATGAACAAATATATTCATTTTTAAACAAATAATAACTATAAATATAATTTATCACAACTCAAAACTAAAATTAAACAACTCAACTATCAAAATTAACTTTTGAAATTATTTTCTTTAGAATTATTAACTTTAAAAGATAGGTATGATAAATTATGATAAATAATTTATTAGTTTATCATAATTTATCATAACTGACTTTTAATAATCACTTTTAAAATGATAGCTATGATAAATTATTTAATAACCCAATATTTTATAATTATTTTTATAATATTTCATAATTATTTTATAACTCTAAAGAAATTAATTTCAAAAGTTAATTTTTCTTTATTATATATTTAAATCATATCCATTCTTATCTGAAATAACCCTAGGATATATGAAGTAATTTTTTATAAAATGTGAAAAAAATGTAATTAATTATAATGGAAATAAAATAAAACTTTTTTCGAAAATAAATTTCTAATTTGTTTTATTTGCTTCTAGAAAAGTCTCGAAATGTTTTCTTATTTACATAGCTTCAAAACAAATACTTGTTATTCATAGAAAATATAAGGATATATAAATTTTATTCATTTCATAAAATTTTTTTACCTTAACAAAATTGGTACTGGATATAACTGCCTAATTATAAAAATTTCAGTATTAGACTTCAACAATTTTTTATTTTTTTTTGCAAAGATTATATATTTATATTTTACACGATATATTTAAGAACAATAGAAAATTTCTTATTTAATTTATACTAAATTTATAACTACAGTTTTTTTAAAGCAAAAATTAGCTAATAATAAAAGAAGAATGAAAAAAAATAATAATAATAAATCTCAATGGAACGAACAATATTGTGTCTTTTAAAACAGTATTTTCTTTTTAACTAATATTAAAATGTAAATTTGAGTTTATTAGGACCATTTTTAATTTATCGTATTTATTTATTTATTTTTGAATAAAAAATTACATTTTTAAAAATTCTGTTACCCTAATGATACAGTATTTTCAGAAATTTAGAAATCGCTTGCTAAATTTCACAGATGTTTTATTAAATAAATCTTCCTAATATTATTTTAAATAATATAACATTCTATAAACTAATCGCAAATATGGTTGTTTACTAGAGGAGAATAGCAAGAGAGATGAACGATGAACAAAACGCTTTTCGGTTTCACGGGTTGCAGCGCCATCTTTTTGAATCAATGGAAAACTATTTCATTCTTAATTGCAGATACAAGGGAATTAGACAATTTGTCGTCCATTTCTAAATATATTAAAAATAATTATAATGAGATAATATTACACTTTTGTAGATAGGCTCTCAAATATTTTTTATTCTAATTTTATGAAAGATTAATCCTAATAATATAAAAAAATAATAATTTTTCTGTAATACAAGTAATTATCGAATTACAATGTATTTTCTTTAAAAATTTCCATCATCTGTCAAATTTGACATAAGTAACGGTTTATGCAAGTCTTTGAATAGATAGCACATATTTATATTTAATTAAGATGTTAAGAAGATATTTACCATATTTTATTGTAGATAAATAAGCTTAGTATTTTTTCGTTAAATATTCTAAGCTTATATTTATTATCTTCTTTTTTTCGTTTGTAATTGAATTTAAAGAAATGGTTTTATTTGTAAGTAAATTTAAGGACATAATCATATAAAAATCGTATATTAAAGCTCGTAAAATATTTTTAGTTTCATAAATTGGCCCTTGCTTTCTACATTTTATATTATTTGGCTTTTTTTTTTATTTTATATATGATTGCAGAGACAGTACAATGAGATAATTTTTATTTTGTTGCTATTCTAAACATGAATAGCTTCTCCTTTTAATGCTATAATTTTGATCAAACACATTGTACAATTTAATCAATATGCTAAAAGTTTGAAAGATTCAAAAAATTTGCAACAGGGTAAAAAAAAAAATACTTTGTTGGAAGATTATTAGTCATCATTTCAAAATATTGTCGATTAAAAGATGCTTTGTACTTTTTGGCTATATCACATTAGTTCAATTCTAAAATGCTTCAGAAATGGTGAAGCTAATATGCAATGGGTTATATACATGCGCATGTAAATTCTAAAGTCAGAATATGAATAAGAACATTTGTCAACTTAAATATGATTAATCGTAACTTAAAATTATATTCATGTATATTTTATTAATCATATTATACTAAATTTTTCAATTTTGATTTTAAAAAATATCTTTATTTGAAATAATATTCATCATTTTAAACAGATCTGACAACATAGAGAATATTTCTAAAACTATTCATCACGTTATTCTTAATTTTTTCTTAAAAATATTTTAAAATTATATTTTATAAATATTTTCAGCTTTAGCGGTCTTTTTATTATTATGATTCACAAAGTATTAATTTTTCTTCCATAATAATTAATTTAATGGGTTTTTTTAATAAATTGCCTAGAATAATTGCTATGTAATTAAATTAATAAAACATAATTCATTTCTAAATTATTATAAAAAACTTTCAACAAAATGATATCCATTATTTTAATAACTATTTTTAATTTTAAAATATGGATATTTTCATTACAGTAATATAATCTCTTTTAGAATTTTCTTACATAAAATAAAGTTAAAAAAAAAGAAATTTGTAAAAGTTAAATATAAATTATGTGCAAAATATTTTTAAAATAATCTCATATATATTTTATAATATATATGAGATAAAACTTTTATTAATTTTTAGCATTGTCTGTTATTTCAAAGTATAAATTTAATGTGTTTAATCTTGATTTATATGATAAAAATTGCAAAAAAAAAAAATTAAAAATGTTTGTTTACTTGTTTATACATCTTTTTTTTATGAAAATAGTTTCACATTTTTTTTTTGTAGAGAATTTGTGTTATATTTATTATCCTACAAATATATAATGTATTCAAAATTCTTATTAGGAGTTAGAAAGATTATAACTATTTAGTTTCATTTTTAATTTTTAAAAAAGATTTTTAATGTCTTAATGATTTAAATAGTTGAAATAATTTCCATAAATATCAATATCATTCCTCTCGAAACCTCGTAAGAATGTTTTTAAAAATATCGTCAAATATAAAAAATAATATTCTTTATAGTTTAATAACAGGAGCATATACTTAATTTACGTAGTAAATATTATATCATTAATAGAAGCACAGTTATACAACGATAAAAAAGATTTGAACAGTTACTAAAAAGAACTTTAATTTTTATTAAGAAAATTCAAATTTTTAAATAATTTATACGAAAACTCTTTTAAAAAAACAAAATAAAATTTTTATTTTATTGTTTAATCTTATTAATTAAAAAATCTTATATAGATATAATAATATTATTAACGTATTAAGCAAAATATAATAGTTTCAATTAATATAAATTAGATTTAAATTGGGGATGAATAACTAAAAAAATTATATTCGAATAATTTTATTTGTAAGATGATTTTTTTGCTGCCATTTCAAATACTATATTTTCAAGAAAAATTATTCAATCGATTTCGTCTTTTATTTTCTTAAACAAACAGAAATATCCGAAGAGGAAATAAAGTAAAAATTCAAAACCAATTTCAATACTGGCTCAATTACTTCTGCCTCATTTCAATGATTTTTTACAAAAAAAATTTAACATAAAAACTAAAATAACAAACACAAATTCTAAAATTTAACTACAAAAAAAAAAAAAAAAAAAAAAAAAAGGAAATACTTTAGAAAAGTTACAAAAAACTGGAGCCAGGGTGCAGAAGAAAAAAATTGTAAGAAAAATCCATGAAATAAAGTCATCCTCCGAGCTTAGAAATTCTCAAAATCAAAATACGCTGAATGTACAAATACGGACAGCCTTGCATTAGTTTAAGAGATAAAATATTGACTCGTGCTCTTTTTTGTGCAGAGATCCGGCACATTTATGGCCAAAAACCTTCCGACAAGATTCAGCCATCGTGCACACAGCTTCTTGTGAATGATTTCAAAACATCGTAAATTTCTGTCATTTTCTCTTTCTGAAATGCGGAGGATAGCAGTATTGATACTTGGGAAAAAAAACATGTAGATAAGTCTCCAAACCTTTGGATCCTTAAACTATGGCATCGGAGGATAGAATCAAAGCACGATCTAAATTTTTGTATTAAAAACACGATTAAATTAAATGTGTTTAAAAAAAAAGGCTAGAAAGGAAAATTAATAGAGAAAATTTGCAACAAATAATAATTTTTTAAAAATAAAATTTAAAACAGCATAAAAATAATAATAGTAAACGTTTTCCTAAAATTCTTAATATCAGATGTTCAGAAAGTTCTTGCCTTAATAATCAAATTCTTTTTTTATTCTCACTAAATATATTTTTGAGTGATATTTTTTTACTGAAATTTAATATGTTAAAATGGACTTTTAAATAAAAAAATTAAGGAGTTAAAAATAAAAATGGAAAATAAACAAAATAAAATAAACTTACACCGATAAATTATATTTAATTTAAGTTCTTGATTGTTTAAAAGTAATGTAATTCATTGCCTTCCTAATTCATTACCTATATTAGCAATTGAAAGTCGTCACACATAATATTTTTGAAATTTGGAAATTAAAAAATAAATGAATTCAACAAATTCATGAACTGGAATACATTCATCACTAAAAAATAAATATGTAAAATTAATGAAAGTAAAATTTTTATGCTATTTCAAATACTTCCTCAAAAAATGTAAATTTATAATGCCAATTTTTTACTTTGAAAAAATATATTTTCAATTAAATCATTTTAAAAGCAAAGCATTATTAAGTCGCAAATCAATAAGAAGTAAAGCATTTAAATACTTAGAATAGACATGCAGATCATAATTAAAATATCAATGATATTTCCATCAAATTCTTAAATTATTTTTCGTTGAAGCATATTTTTCTGAGGATACTGTAATTGTTGCACATATTTTATCAAAATATGCTCCATCTACATCAATGCACTTCTTCCGTGGATTCAATGAATTTTTATGCCAGTTTTAGAAAAAAATTTAAGTTCAAATAAATTCAAGACTCCAATATATTCAGTAACTAGACGTAAATAATAATTCTAGACGTTCAATATATTCCGGAACCTTTCCGTAAAGACATATAGATGAAGACGCCAATATATTCAGTAGCTCCATGATTGACAAATCGTTTATTTTTTTAAAAGCTATTCGAAAAGTTTAAAATATTGTACTCAGTTGGAGACAAGTCTGATGAATAAGGTGGATGATGTCAAACTTCAAATTTCAATTTGTCCAGTTTTTTGGAAAAAAAGGTCTTGCGTTATCATGGAGAAAATGCTACATTTTCGATTCACCAACTAGTTCTAATGACAACAACTTCTGATCGTTCACAATTGCTGACAATAATACTGAGCCTTAATTGTTTGACTAAACTGTAATACAATTGCACAGTATTGTCCTATTAAACTACAATGAATGGCTCAGCCTTTGATTCCACAAAAACATCATTGCTCTCTTTAGATGTAAGTTTGGTTTGGGTGCATGTTTAGGTTTACATCACATCTTGCCACTATGTTAGAGTAAACAGTTATCAGGAAGTATCCATTTTTTCATCGCAAGTGATGACCTGATCTAAAAAGAAATAATTTTTGACTGAACGATGAGCTAATCTGCAAGCATCGAAAATTTTGATTATCTGACAAATTCGTGGGAAACCCATTGGACAATTTTTTTCACCTTTTTCAAACTCTGTAAGATATCTCAAAATAATTATATACCTACTCTACGATCAACAGCAAATTCTCTAACAATTATTGTAAGCTTATATCTAAAATTATTTTTATTTTCCATATATTTGAATGTATTATATTTTACGATTATATTCTAATTATATTTTATTCATACAAACAGAAGAAATTATCACTGAAGTCATTTACTAATTTTTATGTTTACATTGTTTTCTCTGCTTGTAGCATATATGTGCAAAGTTCTTTTACAGTGAATCACCAAATAACATTATACTTAGTGTATTGGTATTTATGTATTTGTTATTCTAACATTCATATTAAAATGCTACTACTATTGCTACTAATGTAACACACAGTATCACTGTCACATTTAATGGCCAAAATAAAATTTTTAAATTATATTTGAAAACGAAAAAAATAAATAAAAATAAAATATTTAATATATTGTTTATATATAAATTAACTAATATTTTTAAGATTATTTTTCGTTAATAAACAAAAAAAATATAATTTAGATAAAAAAATGTTTTCAGAAATTTAAAGTAATCTTTTCAAAGTTAGTGATCCTAAGTAATTAAATTAAATTAATCTAATATATTTAATTAATCTAATAAATTTAACAATTTCGTAGGAAATCTTAGATTTCTCTATCTAGTAGAACAGTCTAAAAAATGTATACAAATATTTAAAACTAAATTGTAAATCATTTCGATTAAATGTAATTAAATTAGAAATTTTTGTAAATCCTTTCCTATTAGAATATTTATAAAAAAAAAATTCAATTACCTAATAATATGAAAAAATGCAACCATAATACACCAACTAAAAATAATTCACACTTAACCTGAATTTTGATTATATTCAAATTTTTAAAATCTAAATTACTAATTAATCTTAATTATTAATAAATTTATTAATTATTGAATTAGGTGAAACGTGTAATAAAAACTTAACACTTTAAAAAAATAAAATTTTAGTTTAAAAATTTGATAATGATTGCATGATATAAAATTATAAGTTAATTAATATTTATTGTACAAATATATAATTGAACGTTTGATAAAATTCTTATTTTAAAAGAAAAATTAAAAAAAGAATACATTTTAAATAATAAATTTGAATTTTAAAAAATTAATTTTAAATTATTAATTTAATTGGTACTTATCAAAATAAAATTAATTAGTATGGTTTATACAAATATATTTAAACCAACTCACTCAGAACATTGTATATTTTTTTATATACAATGCATGTATTCAAAAAACTATGCTTTGAATTAATAAAAAGGAAGCACTAATATTCGATAAGTTATTTCTTTCAACATTTCGTATATCTCATCAACAATTGATCATGAATGCAAATTAATTTCTAAATCAGCATATCAGCCATTGCAAACCTCGAACTAATTCAATCTTTATTACAGCCTTATAATTCCTCAGCAGGAAAATTCAAATTTAAGAACAAATTCTAATAGCCCGTCTGAATGCAAGAGCAAACTTAGTTCCCATCTCCAAACGTTTTTTTAAAGCAAATTAGCGCCAAGGTTTCGCCAAAACTCTTCCAACGTAAACTAATACATAATTCATAAAAATGTTGAGCCCTCTTCCTTTCAACAAAGTATACCCATAAACAACTGATTTCCAATGTGCGATGAAAACCTGCTGTTACCACTTGGAGAGAACCTTTTAGATCTATCGAAAATCCCACTAATGGCAAAGGGCCACCTTAGCAAAAGGGGTTGGCGATATAAAAATAGAGCACGGCGATATAAAAATGTATGCAGATATAAATCACCACTTTTGCTCTAAAATCAGAATTAATGAAGGACGGTGCACAACTTGAAGTATAATGTATTGATCTATTGGGAAAAAAGGTGCATCTGATTTCTCAAGGGGTGGAAGGTTTTGTTTTAGGACTTTTTTTCTTTCACTTCAAGTCACTTTTTGCAAAACTCGTTTGGTATACTTTGTATGTGGTTGATCAACTAAGAGAATCATTAATAGTCTGCCTCGATATATCGATTAAATGCAAACATGAGGGAATTGGAAAGTCGACAAGTGTATTTTATGGATATGCTGCACTGATGGGTAAAAAAGTTAATTTCGATCGTTTGGAAGATGCGAGTCACTCAGGTTTTTCTGAGAGAAAAATCGTTAATTTATATGCATTGAGTCATTTTGTGGAAGGATTTTTAAATTGATTGTGATGGGTAATGATGCCATTCCTATCATCAAACAAAAAAAATATGATGATGGTATTCTCAATGACTTCATATGATCGACTTACATGAGATTCATTATTATTTTTTTGACTCCATCTTATATTAAAGTAAGGATTTTCTTAGAAAAGTCAGTGCATAAGTTAAATGTAATAAGACAAATAATATTTAATTTTTACTTGGAAGCTGTTTGATATCATCATAACAAGTAATATAAAAACATTTTTAAAGTCAATTCCTACTTTTTTTTTCACTCTATTGCAGACAGTCCTTTATAAATAATTTTCATTCATTTTTTTTTAAGTTTACCTGGATGCCATCTATTGGTAAATATATGCAACTTCAAATCTAAAAAAAACTAAAATTAATTAATTTAATTTAATGAATGAATTAATATTTGCAAAAACTGTATTAACATCCAGTGCCATTTGCATCCACTACAAGTTCAAAAAAAAAAAAAATGTATTTGAACTTGAGTGGATGAATAAAAAGTATTTTATTAACGATTGAAAATTGAAAAAGATATATATAGGGAGAGTGTGAGCTAATAGAAGGAATTGAAAAATCACAGTGAAAAGATTTACTTTAAAAAAAAATGTTCTTGCATTAATAATTGAATACTTTTTTTTTCTCTCTAAATATATTTTGGATGTATATATATGTATATATATTTAATTCACCTGAAATATAATAAGTTAAATAAAAAATTAAGGAGTTAATGTAAAAACAAGAAAATAAACAAAATAAAATTAATTTGCACTGGTAAATTATATTTAATTTATGCTCTTGATTGTTTAAAGTAATTTAATGAAAAGAAAAAGTAACTAATTTATGAGTCTCTTGTCTCTTGAGAAAAATCGTTAATTTTATGCATTGAATCATTTGAGGAGGAATTTTTAAATTGATTTTGATGGGTAATGAAGAAATTCGTATCATCAAACAAAAAGAAAGAAAAACATGATTATGGTATTCTCGATGACTTTATATGATCGACTTACGTGAGATTCATTATTATTTTTTACTCCATCATATATTAAGTAAGGATTTTCTTAGAAAAGTCAGTGCATGAGTTAAATTTGATAATAACATTGAATTTTACTTATAAAGCTATTTGGCATTATCATATAACAGATTACTGTGCCCAAAAAAAAAGTAACACCAATTATTTTTCAAAAACTCTTTATTTATTCTTCCAAATTTATTTCATCACCTTTAATGTAATCCCCTCCGGACACAATGCACTAATGCCAACTTTTTTCAATCCTCAATGCATGCTAAAAAATACCAGCCATCGGCAGGGATGGCCTTCAAAGCGCGACGATTCCGTAGAATCTCTTCAATTAACTCAAAACGATGTCCCAGGTGGTCTTTTGAGTTTAAGGAATAGTCGGACGATGTGAATACGGGGTTGTGGAGCAATATAGGTTTCATTTTTGGCGAAAAATTCACGAAGAATCAATGCTGTGTGAGCTGGCGCATTCAGTGTTTTCGGTACCAATCGAGATTTGACGTGTTTTTAGGCCCAAAATGAAATGGACCGATCCTTTTGAAAATTCCAACATCATCAAGAAGGATTCTCCATTGTAAATCGACGGTTTGCAAGCACCAAATCTTTAATTTTTTGGACAGTGAAATTCGTCGTTTGAGTGTGATGATCGACCAGATTGCTCTTCGTCTTCAACGCGTTCTCTGCCTTCTTTGAACTGTTTATACCACTTCTAAACATTTCTTTCCGATATAGGAATGCTCATCGAATGCCTTCTGCAACATTCTATACATTTTCCGTAAACAAAATTGAATGCAAGTTCTTTGATCAATTAATTCCGACATTTCAAATATTGCCGGAATCAGTTTTAGCGTGTCACAAAGTCAAGCGTAATTCAAACACTAATGAATATTTTGACGTCAAATTTCACACATATGTCAAGGATAGTGCCAGCAACCTAAAAAAGAAAAAAAAATGAAATTCCATAAGCCCTGGGAATTTTAAATTGAAAATTGGTCTTACTTTTTTGGGCACAGTAGTATATCGTTTTGGAAGGAAATTAGAAAGGAAAACTTAAGGAAATTAAATTAGATCTGAAAAAGTTGTTTGTTTATTGCTCTAAACAAGCTTGTAAGTTTTATGACATTGCGGCAAATAATTTAATTATTCGCTTAAATGGTATTAGTGTGGAAACTTATTATGGCTATGTGAAAATTTATTCTGATATTTTCTAAAACGTAATTACAGATTGGGAAAAAGGATGGGCTATGTGAAAATTTATTCTGATATTTTGTACACATAATTACAGATTGTTAAAAGGATGGGCTATAAAATGTGAAAATTTATTCTGATATTTTGTACCACATAATTACAATCGATTGTTAAAACAGGATGGGCTATGTGAAAATGTATTCTGATATTTTGTATCATGTACATTATTTTTTAGATTGTTAAAAGGATGGGCTATGTGAAAATTTATTCTGATATTTTGTACCATGCAATTACAGATTGGGAAAAGGATGGAGTATGTGAAAATTTATTATGTGAATAAATATTCTTTAAAATTTCTGTGGCAAAGGACTCTGACGCAATTTAAAATTTTATATAAAATTTTGTAACTGGTGTATAAGAATGCGGTTCGTATTAATCTAGAAAATTCTTACGATGAACAGTTCTTTTAATCACGAATAAAAAAAAATATATTTTAGGCCCAAATTTTGTCAATATGAGCAATCATTTAAATAATATCTCACAAATTTTACACCGATGTGAAACATCTAACATCAATTTGATATAAACTTTATAATTATAAAGAAATTTATATTATAATATAATTATCTTTTTGTTTTTATTGTAACTTTGAGATTTATGCTCGCTAATGCTGTTTGTTTTGTCTAGACTTATTCAAATGCTGTTAAAGTATTAGAGATAAAAAAATTGCACAAAGGTAAAAATTTTATCGTAAAGGAACTACTCTAAAACTCGAAATTCTTGATTCCATTCCCTACGGTGAATCAGAAATTCAATTCAAAAATCAAATGATCTACATTTTTTTTAAATTAAATTTTTTTCTCTCACTTTTATTTTAATATTTACAATGCAGCGCCATCTATGGGTCAAATTCGAAAACTTTTCAGCTTTTACAAAAAAGGTCCATCATCAGAAACATTTTTACCCAAACATTTTAACATTTAAACATTTTAGCCTTTTGTTAAAAAAAAAAAAAAAAAATTAAAACTAATAGACAAGAACCGATAATTCGATATAACCCTGACAACTAAGGGTTATTTATTAAGAAAAGGGAATATTTGGGGCAACCTAATTCCACTAATTTCCTAAAGAAAAACCCTCCTACTTTACTGACCCTGCAGTCAGAGCTGGATTTTCCAATAGGCTAACTAGGCTTCAGCCCAGGGCCTCAAGATCTAGAGGGGCCTACAATCAAATTGTTAAACTTTAAATGCGAATTATTATAAAATAAATTTATCTGAATTAAATTCGCTTTAATCTTCAATGTATTGAATATATTTCATTTAATTTGATAGAAAATATGATAATTTTTATTGCATATTTTGTTTCGTAGTCAAGATTTTTATTATTTGAATTTTGTTTCTTAGTAAATGTTGTATGTTATGTTTGATTAGTTATTGTTACAAGTACTATATAGGGTGCTGAGAATAAATGTCCAAATAATGCTTCGTAATTGACTTTTTATTTATTTATTATCCGTGCCACATTTTTATAAAGATTAGTACCAATCACAACATGCTTCATTTAACATATTGATGTATATCACAGTAATGATGTATTTCATTATCTCTCATGTAATTTACAAACTTAAAATGAGAGGTAAAAGGGCTATGTTAAAAGTGGCCTAAAATTTCTCTTTTCATCTAAATATTCGGCTGATTTTTTTAAATATTTGTCGAAATTTCTAAACAAAGCTTTTTATTTAACAAACAACACATAAAATAAATAAACAACTATGTTACAAACAACAAATAAAAAATTTTCCAATTATTCTTAAAATATATTCCTAATTTCTTTTTATATTATCGAATATTCATTGAAAACGAGAGGGAAAATATCTAAATAAGTAACTAGTGCTACACCATTTGGGAAGACACGGCTAAGCCTAACTGTTTACTATCTTCCTGCAACGTTCTGACTTGCTGCAGCAGATCGAAACGCAAAAAGAAGGTTGCAAGCAAATGCTCTCGAAGATGCCACTCTATCTTCTGATAGCAAACCGTTGTCCTCCAATCGACACTTGATAGACAAGGGATAGGCTACGTTGATAAATGTATCGGAGGTACTGTAGTAAGGGTAGGTTATATCTTCTTCATTTCCTACCCAACCCTCATCTTCAGATATTCAATCATCAACGCTTTGGAAGGTCATTCAGTCGACGATTTGAAACGCGCTGCCTTGAATCGATTTCGAATGTTTCGTTCTAAGAATGTTTTATAAAAAATCCCTAAATGCTGACATTTTTTTCATTGTTTTCAATCCATTGTAATAAAACTGAAAGTATTTTGTAGCTTTTAAATGAAACGTTGAGGAAATAATTGATAAGAACGCCAATGTTTACTAAAGTGAAAAAAAAAAAAAATCAATATTTGGAAGGGAAAAAGTGAATCGATAATTTTCTCTGCGTGTATTCAATTGTTTTCGATTCGAGATTTGCTGTTTCATAGATATTATGTAAGAGATAAAATTTCAAAGTTTTTTTCTGTTGTTGCTTGAAATTCTAAAGCAGTTTTTATGATATTTTTCCTTTTGAAGTTCAAATACTGCGATGAACTTTTGATTTTTACAGAAGCGAAATGTTTATCTGCGATTGACGTAATATCAACACGCCCCGTTATTAGCGTAGGATTTAATCTAGAAAATTCAAAAAATCTTGCAGCAATACGTAA